>JAABKJ010000235.1:0-55304 GCA_011634705.1 Andricus grossulariae
GGGGTCTCCCCCTGTGAGAGTAGGACGCCGCCAAGCTTTTCTAAGGATCAGTTCCATAAGGAACTGGTCTTTTTTGTTTTTTAAGAAAAGGAACAAACACCCGATCTGACATGGATACATATACTAAACTACCATCTAAAACATTCTTAATTTTGTATACAATTGAAAGCGCTAGGGCATACTGAAGCTATAAGTGGAGGTGTCACAATGAGCATAAAAGAGCGAGAAGCGATTTGTTTGATTTGTGAAGAGAAAAAGACAAAGGGAATTTATTTATATCATCAGTTTTTGTGCCGCGACTGTGAGCGAAAGTTAATTTCTACATCGACCTCGGATCCTAGCTATTCCGATTATGTGAGAAAGCTTAAAAATCTTCATACGCCGCCTTTGTATTCATAGACCACTAGATGGTCTTTTTTTATGAGCTATGAAGGATTGGGCTTGTTTTTTGGAACTTAGTTTGGACATCATCCGTAATTCATAATAAGATAAACAGAGAGCCTGATTATTCATAGGAGTCGATGAACATGAAATCAATCTTTTATACATTTATATGGGCCATCCTCTCTACTTTTTTTTCGCTTGTGATTTTAACCGTCAGTATAGGGGTTTTCCATCATCATGCTGGATTATCGATACTGTATGCGATGATTGGGTGGGGCGTGATGTTTGTAGGGAGCAGATGGACTGCTTTCCAATTGTTTTTAAAGAAACACGGACTGTCTCGAAGTGATTATGTATATATCAAACAGCATTTAAAAGAAGCAGGACAAAAGCTTGTGCGTTTAAAAAAAGCTTTATTTGCTGTGAAAAACGTACAAACGATCAAACATAATTATGAAGTTTTTCGGCTTGCGCGACGAATCTATACAATAACAAAAAAAGAGCCTAATCGCTTTTATGATGCACAGCGTTTTTATTTTGAAAGCTTGGATTCTGTCGTTGAACTAACTGAGAAATATGCACTATTGTATAATCAGCCCAATCGTAGTCATGAGCTGGAAATGACATTGAGCCAAACCCGAGTGACATTGACAGAGCTGCAAAAGCAATTGACGAATGATTTGCAGCAAGTGTTAGGAAGAGATATAGAAGCTCTTCATATTGAGCTTGAAGTAGCTGATAAAATGATGAAGAAATAGATGAAAGGAGTCAAACTCGATGAAACCGGAAGATCACGCCACAACACCGCCTATCCCCAATACAGATCTTCAGTTTAGGGTGTTTGATACCTTATCTGATGAAGAGAAAAACGAAGCTGTGCAGCGAGCTCAGCAGATCCCTGAAAATCCGCAAAAGCTCCTTTTCTATGGTACACGTGTGCAGGAACGACTATTGGAACAATCACAACAGATGATGAAATATGTTGAGAAAAAAGATATTGATCAAATAGGAGACGTGCTGGAGGCCTTTTTGCAGCAGCTACATGTAGTGGAGCCTGAGGATTTAGTGCCAAAGAAACAGGGCTTTTTTTTGAAATGGTTTCAACGGGATAAGCGATCTACTCAGGAGATCATATCACGTTTTCAACATGCAAAATCACAGATCGAGAGATTGTCAGCAAGGCTTCGATATGCAAGAGGCGTATTAATCTCGGACCATATGTTATTAGAGCGTTTATTTGAAGAAAATCAAACATATTTTCAAGAGATGACGATGCAGGTTGCCGCAGTTGAAGCGAAAATGACAACGTTAGAGCAGCAGCCTCTTTCAGAAACGCAACTTTCTGTTGAACGGACGTTAGAGGAGCAATTGATGAGTCAAGAAGTCAATGAAGAAGAGTATGTGGAGAGACTAAAGGAACGAAAGTATGATTTGCTGTTAAGCCGGCAAATTGCATTGCAATGTAATGCTCAAATTCGGATGATCCAGCATACGAATCATACATTGGCCAATCACATTCAATCAACTGTTTCAGCATCTATTCCTCTATGGATCAACCAAATGTCGATTGCATTAACGCATATTCAGCAGCGGGCCAATTCAGTTCTTGAGGACCGAATCCAAAAAACATATGAAAATGTATCGAAACAGCAGGGGCAGATTCTTGAAGAGGCATCTTTAGCCCCTATAGATACCTTGAAAAAGGTTCAACGTCAATTAGCTGAAACATTACAGGAAACGTTACAGGTGAAAGAGCATGGAAGCCAAGAGCGAGCTCAATTGAAAAGCAGTATGTATGAGGCAGAGCAGCAGTTGGCGAATCCAATAAAGGAATGAGAAACCATCTTTCGGTTCACTTGTTTGGACGTTATAATAGACTTAAGATATCGTTAAAGTGAAAAGGGTCGATTTGTTTGAGAACACCTTTATATACAGCATTAGCACAGCATGCGGAAAAGAAGCCTTATTCTTTTCACGTTCCAGGACATCACAATGGAGATGTCTTTTTTGATGAGGCACGGTCTCACTATGCTTCAATCCTTCAATTGGATGTGACGGAGCTTGAAGGCCTAGATGATCTTCATCACCCGACTGGGGTCATCCAAGAGGCAGAACATTTATTGACTAAGCTATATGGTTCAGATCAAAGCTTCTTCCTTGTGAATGGTACAACAGTCGGAAATTTGGCGATGGTGATGACAGCATGCCGCACGGGAGACGAGATTTTTGTTCAGCGTAATTGCCATAAGTCTGTCTTTCATGCGATCGAGCTTGCAGGGGCAACGCCTATTCTGATAGACGCTGAGATAGACGCACACTTGCATGTTCCAACACATGTGACGGATGATACAGTGAGAAAAGCCATAGCAAGACATCCTCATTGCCGGGCAATCGTTTTGACTTATCCGAACTACTACGGACATGCAGCTGATTTATCAAAGCTGATTCACATGTGTCATGAAGCAGGAATGGTTGTTTTGGTTGATGAGGCACATGGTGCGCATTTTGTATTAGGCGGTGCCTTTCCTCTATCTGCTCTTTCCTATGGAGCGGACGTGGTGGTACAATCAGCACATAAAACCCTTCCGGCAATGACGATGGGTTCCTATCTTCATCTTCAAGGGGACCGAATCGATGCGAAGCGTTTGAAAACCTTGCTCACGATGCTTCAAAGTAGTTCGCCCTCTTATCCAATTATGGCCTCATTAGATGTAGCAAGAGCTTATGTCGAGGAGATCAAAGGAAAAGGGACATTGGATGTAATCATGAAAGAACTGACAGAGCTGAAAGATCAGTTCAACCGTCTGACCCATCTGGAAGTGGTTGAACCTGACTCGCTACATTCCGATCCTTTAAAATGCGTCATTCGATCAACAAAAGGACTGACTGGTTACGAACTAAAGCAGGTGCTTGAATCAGTGGATGTTCATCCAGAGCTTGCGGACGAACATCAGGTTTTACTTGTACTTAGCTTAAAACAGAGGAAGGACGTCCCTTTCAAGCGGATCGAGCAGGCTCTTAAGCAAAGTGATTCATTGCTCAAAGGAAAAAAATATACCCAAAATGAGACGGTATCTATTGAGACTGATGAACAAAATCAAGATATAGAGGCTGTCCCATTTGAACATGCAGCAGGCCGGATGAGTGCAGAATCCATTATTCCCTATCCACCTGGAATTCCTTTGATGATTAAGGGAGAGCGTATTGAAAAAGAACAAATTGAAGCGTTAAGCCGTTTGCTTGGTCACGAGGTTCATATTCAAGCAAGTCAGGTCATTCATCAGAGAAAATTATATGTTTATATAGAAGAGGAGACACTATGAGCGGTATGTTTATTACGTTTGAAGGGCCAGAGGGTGCCGGAAAAACGACAGTGATACGAAAAGTGTACGAAGAAATGGAACGTCAAGGATATGCAGTGATGGCGACACGCGAGCCGGGTGGCATTGACATTGCTGAGCAGATCCGTGAAGTCATTTTAAATGAAAAAAATACAAAAATGGACGCGAAAACAGAGGCATTGCTGTATGCAGCAGCAAGAAGGCAGCATTTGGCTGAAAAGGTAGAACCGGCATTGCAGCGCGGAGAGACAGTCTTGTGTGATCGTTTTGTTGATAGCTCTCTTGCTTATCAAGGCTATGCGAGAGGGCTTGGAATTGACCAAGTCAGATCAATTAACGACTTTGCTATTGATGGCACGATGCCGCAAATGACCATTTACTTTTCCATTACACCTGAGGAAGGGCTAAAGCGAATTCACGCCAATCAAGGAAGAGAAAAGAATCGATTAGACATGGAGACGCTGAATTTCCACCAGTTGGTCAGAGAAGGCTATGAACTACTTATTGCGCAATCACCAGAACGATTCCATGTAGTGGATGCTTCTCAGCCGATGCAAAATGTTTATGAAGAAGTACTTCGAGTGATTCAGGACACATTAAAGAAAAATCAAATATGACCTCATTCCCAATCGTTGTTATAATATAGAGGAAGACATCGGCATGTCACCTGTGCCTAAAACAAAGGAGGCCAATCAAATGAAATTAATTGTTGCCGTTGTACAGGACCAAGATAGCAGCAAGTTGTTGAAAATATTGACTGAACATCAATTCGGCGTGACAAAATTAGCTTCAACTGGTGGGTTTTTAAAGTCTGGGAATACGACTTTTATCATTGGTTGTGATGATGTCCGAGTGGATAAAGCATTGCAGCTTATAAAAGAAAATTGCCGCAAACGTGATCAAATGATTGCACCTGTATCTCCAATGGGTGGTAACGCAGATTCTTATGTACCATACCCTGTTGAGGTTGAAGTTGGTGGAGCTACTGTCTTTATTCTGCCAGTTGAACAATTTCATCAATTCTAAGGATGGGTTGCTGTGAAAATTAATCAAGATATGCGGCTGCTTTTAGAAAAGCGTGAACTCCAAGGCATGAAAGGAAGCCAGACATCTGCCTCCTTTAAAGCATCGATGGAGACGCAAAGCGGCAAAATGCGCTTAGAGCAGCTGACGGTTATGCTGAGTGATATCGAAGTGTTCGGTAAAAAGCTGACAAAGTCACGAAACTTAAAGGACTTGGCTAGGTTTAAAGGTCTTGTGAAGCGCTTTGTGAAAGAGACAGTCGATAATGGGTTAAATATAGAAACATCAAGAAGTTTTGACATTTATGGCAACACGCGTACACTCGCTTTAGTCAAAGCATTAGATGAAAAGCTGATTGAATTAACAGAGGATATGATGGACCAAGAGAAGCCATCTATTGATTTGCTTGAACGTATTGGAGAAATAAAAGGTTTATTGATTAACCTTTACACATAGAGAGTGATAACATGGCAATTAGCTGGGATGACATGAATGATTTGCAGCCGCGCGTCATGCGGCTGATTTTTAATAGTATTGATAAAGACCGACTTGCGCATGCCTACTTATTTGAAGGAAAAAAAGGTACTGGTAAGCGGGATGCTGCGATGCTTTTGGCTAAGAGCTTTTTTTGCTTGGAATCAGGAGTGGAACCGTGTGAATCCTGTCAAAACTGCAAAAGGATTGAGTCAGGAAACCATCCCGATTTACATCTCGTGCAGCCTGATGGTCAATCAATTAAGAAAGCGCAAGTACAGGCATTGCAAGAGGAATTTACAAAAGCAGGTGTGGAATCTCACCGAAAAATGTATATCATTCTTCATGCGGACAAAATGACGGTCAATGCCGCGAACAGTTTATTAAAGTTCCTAGAGGAGCCTAACCGGGAAACGGTGGCAATTTTAATCACTGAGCAATCGCATAAAATGTTGGATACGATTATTTCAAGATGTCAGATGCTCAGCTTTCAGCCGCTGCAGCCACAATCCTTGGAGCAGCAGCTATTACAAGAAGGCGTATCTCAGCATCTTGCAAGGCTTTTGTCGAATTTAACCAACAATTTAGCAGAAGCACTCGAATTAAGTCGAAATGATCAGTTTGCAGAGTCTAGAGCGAAAGTGATAAAATTGTATGAAGTCTTACACCAGCGAAAAGAACATGCATTTTTTTATATACAAGATCAATGGATGCCTTTTTTCAAAGAGAAAGACCTTCAAGAAACAGGTCTGGATATGCTTTTATTTATATATCGTGATGTATTGTCGATTCAAATAGGAAATGAAGATAAAGTCATTTATCAAGACTTATTCCAGACAATGAAGCAGCACGCGCTGCATTCCACACAGCAGATGGTGACGAACCAGATCCTTGCTGTATTAGAAGCGAAAAAGAGACTTCAATCCAACGTGAATGCCCAAGGGCTGATGGAGCAATTGGTGTTGATGTTGCAGGAGGGATAAGCTTGTACAACGTAATTGGTGTTCGCTTTAAAAAAGCGGGCAAAATCTATTATTTCGATCCTAATGGATTTCATATAGAAAATGATAGTTGTGTCATTGTAGAGACGGTCAGAGGTGTTGAGTACGGACAAGTGGTCATCGCTAATAAAAAAGTAGATGAACACGATGTCGTTCTTCCTCTGCGTAAGGTGATTCGTGTAGCAGATGAACGAGACCGGCTCATCGTTGAGGAAAACAAAGAGGCAGCGATGACAGCCTTTGATACATGTCTTCAGAAGGTAAGTGAACATGGGCTTGAAATGAAGCTGGTTGATGTTGAATTTACATTTGACCGAAACAAGGTCATCTTCTACTTCACAGCGGATGGCAGAGTAGATTTCCGCGAGCTAGTGAAGGATCTTGCATCGATCTTCAAAACGAGAATTGAACTTCGCCAGATTGGTGTAAGAGATGAGGCAAAAATGCTGGGTGGCATAGGACCTTGCGGGCGAATGCTTTGCTGTTCGACATTCTTAGGAGACTTTGAACCAGTATCCATTAAGATGGCAAAAGATCAAAACTTGTCGCTAAATCCCACAAAAATTTCAGGGCTTTGCGGTCGTTTGATGTGCTGCTTGAAATATGAGAATGATGAGTATGAAACAGCGAAAGAACAATTGCCGGATATCGGTGAAACGATTCAAACATCTAGTGGCTCTGCAAAGGTAGTAGGGCTCAACATTTTAGAACGAATTTTGCAAGTTGAATTAACCGGGCAAGAAAAAGTGGTAGAATATACTTGGGAAGAATTATTACAAGAAGGCGTTGTATCTGCACAAACAACTGAGTAACGAGGTGTGCCACCTTGGATAAAAAGGA
This sequence comes from Andricus grossulariae, assembly GCA_011634705.1. Lineage (NCBI taxonomy): Eukaryota > Metazoa > Arthropoda > Insecta > Hymenoptera > Cynipidae > Andricus > Andricus grossulariae. The sequence continues at coordinate 7,064 of JAABKJ010000235.1, forward strand.
ACTATTTGATACGGTGATCAATTTAGAAGAACAAATTGGTTCTCTTTATCGCCAGTTAGGTGATTTGAAAAATCATATCGGTGAAGTGATTGAAGAAAATCATCAGCTGCAGATGGAGAATCAGCACTTGCGTGAACGTCTGGATCAGCCCGATCGGGACAAATCGTCTGAGACAGAGAATGATTCTGCTCAGAAACCAGGTCATTCTGATATAGGAGAAGGTCATGATAACCTGGCTCGGTTATATCAGGAGGGCTTCCATATTTGCAATGTACATTATGGGAGCATACGTAAAGAGGGAGACTGTTTGTTCTGTCTGTCATTTTTAAATAAAAAATGAGAAAAGGCTTCCGCTGAATCGGAAGCCTTTTTCACAGGAAAAGAAAGGATACATCATGGTTTCACTAAGAGAAGATGAACGATTAGATTATTTACTCGCCGAAGATATGAAGATTATTCAAAGTAAAACGGTTTTCGCCTTTTCATTGGACGCAGTGCTATTAGCAAAATTTGCGTATGTGCCCATTCAAAAAGGAGAGATCATTGATCTTTGTACAGGAAATGGCATTGTGCCATTGCTGCTTTCGACTCGATCTAAGGCTTCCATTACTGGGGTCGAAATTCAAGAACGGCTGTTTGATATGGCAAAAAGAAGTGTGGCGTATAATCAACTTGAAAAGCAGATAGAACTGATTTATGGAGATCTGAATGATATGCCAGCACGCTACGGCAATCACAAAGTAGATGTCATCACATGTAATCCGCCATATTTTAAGACACCTTCTAAGGAAGAAATCAATGAGAATGAATACTTGGCCATTGCTCGGCATGAAATCCATTGTACATTAGAAGATGTCATTCGCGTTTCTTCCACGCTGCTGAAGCAAGGAGGGAAACTGGCGATGGTTCATCGGCCTGGCCGGCTACTTGAGATTGTGGAATTGATGAAGAAGTACCGAATTGAGCCAAAACGAATTCAATTTGTTTATCCCAAACAGGGTAAGGAAGCCAATACCATCTTAGTAGAGGGAATAAAAGATGGAAAACCAGATCTGAAAATTCTCCCGCCTCTTTTTGTTTATGGAGATGATCAAGAGTATACTGAGGAAATCAGGACGATACTGTATGGAAAAGCATAATCATTATTTCTATGTATTGAAATGTGCGGACGGCAGCCTATATGCAGGTTATACAAATGATTTACAAAAAAGACTGACGACCCACAATAGTGGAAAGGGAGCAAAGTATACAAGAGCAAGACGGCCGGTTGAGCTGTATTATCATGAATGTTTTGCAACCAAAAGAGAAGCCATGCAGCAAGAATATCGTTTTAAAACGTGGACACGGAAAAAGAAAGATCTTTATATAGAAGAAATGCGTATTGAAAAGGAGGCGGCACATGAAAACACAGAAAAGCTTTGATGGTCAATCAGATATGGGCATTCTATATCTCGTCCCAACCCCAATTGGCAATTTAGAAGATATGACGTTTCGAGCTATCCAAACATTAAAAGATGTAGACTATATTGCCGCAGAGGATACAAGACAAACGAAAAAACTTTGTCATGTCTATGAAATTGATACGCCATTAACGAGTTATCATGAGCATAACAAAGACAGCAGCGGCCACAAGTTGATCGAATGGTTAAAAGAAGGAAAAAACATCGCACTCGTGAGTGATGCTGGTTTACCGACGATCTCTGATCCAGGTGCTGAAGTGGTCCGTGACTTTACTAATATCGGCGGTTATGTCGTTCCGTTACCTGGAGCAAATGCTGCACTTACAGCACTCATTGCCTCAGGGATCACGCCGCAGCCATTTTTCTTTTATGGATTTCTTGACCGACAAAAAAAGGAAAAGAAAAAACAGCTCGAAGCTTTGAAGAAGCGTCAAGAAACAATCATTTTCTATGAAGCGCCTCATCGGTTAAAAGAAACACTGACTTTGATGAAGGAAGTGTGGGGCAACCGGAATATCGCCATTACGAGAGAACTAACGAAAAAATTTGAAGAGTTTATTCGTGGAGATTTAGAGTCTGTGCTGACATGGGCGGTAGAGAATCAAATCCGAGGTGAATTCTGTCTTGTCGTACAAGGTAACGATCAAGATGAAGAAGAGCTAAATGAAGAAGCCTGGTGGAAGTCCTTATCAGAAAAAGAACACGTGATCCATTACATAGAAGAAGGATTAACGTCGAAGGAAGCCATTAAACGTACAGCCGTCGAACGTGGTGTACCAAAGCGCAACATATATGATGCCTATCATATTGAACAATAAAGAAAGGTTCTTGCAAACGGTGCAAGAACCTTTTTTATATCAAACTTATTTTTGTGATTGAAGTTGGTTTTGGATTTCGTTAATGATTTGCTCTGCACCTTCACGGCTAAGAACTAATTTACCATTAGCAAGTTTAAGGTTATCGTCTGATACTTCACCTGTAACTTGGCAAGTCATGTTTGGTTTATATTTTTTTAGGATAATTTTTTCATCATCAACATAAATTTCCAAAGCGTCTTTTTCAGCGATTCCTAGAGTACGGCGAAGTTCGATTGGAATCACCACGCGCCCTAATTCGTCAACTTTACGTACAATACCTGTAGATTTCATCTTCATTCTCCTCCCAAAGAGTTCTTATTCTTAATATAATATTATCTTCGTCATTATTCGACAAATTCCTTACATTCATAGCATAACAAGGTTTCCATAAATCGTCAATCATTTTGTTTACTATTGTTTGTAAAATATGACTCTTAAAGTCAAAAGACCTTGAAACTACTGATTTATAAGGATTTTGCGGGTTTTTTCTATGAAAATATGAGAAATAACGAGTTCAGATTAACAAGACTTTTGCCCTAAATTAGACAATTGTAAATCTGGAGATAGATTTCATACGACAATATTCGACAAAATGTCGACGGGTTTGTCGTTTTTTTGAAAAACTCATCTTTTTCGATCATTTCATCTTGTTCTATGTATATATGCTTGATCTTAAAGGCTAAGATGGTATCATAGAGAAAGCACAAGTGCAAAATTTAATAAATGGATCTAACACATTTTCATGTAATGATGATAACCGCTCTCGTCCATTGGGCGGGAGTTTTTGACTTTTACACACACGCAGGAGGTTCCAACATGCCGGAAAAGAAAAAAACGTTCTATCTGACAACACCTATTTACTATCCGAGCGGAAAATTACATATTGGACATGCTTATACGACAGTAGCAGGGGATGCTATGGCTCGTTATAAACGTCTTCAAGGCTATGATGTGATGTATTTAACGGGTACAGATGAGCACGGACAAAAAATTCAGCAAAAAGCTGAAGAACAAAACATCACACCGATCGAGTATTTAGATCCGGTCGTAGCAGACATTCAATCACTATGGAAGAAACTCGACATTTCCAATGATGATTTCATCCGTACAACAGAAAAAAGACACACGAAAATCATTGAGCAAGTGTTTCAAAAGCTACTTGATCAAGGTGATATTTATTTAGATCAATATGAAGGCTGGTACAGTATTCCTGATGAGACATTCTATACGGAAACACAGCTTGTGGATGTTGAGCGGAATGAAAAAGGAGAAGTCACTGGCGGGAAAAGCCCTGACAGCGGACATCCTGTCGAATTAATTAAAGAGGAATCATATTTCTTCCGTATGAGTAAGTATGCGGATCGTTTACTAGACTATTACGAAAAGAATCCAACGTTCATTCAGCCTGAATCAAGAAAGAATGAAATGATCAATAACTTCATCAAACCAGGTTTAGAGGATCTAGCTGTATCAAGAACAACCTTTGACTGGGGAATTAAAGTTCCAAACAATCCAAAGCACGTCATCTATGTATGGATTGATGCGTTGTTCAACTATTTAACTGCGATTGGTTACGGAACTGATCAGGATGAAAAATATAAAAAATATTGGCCTGCCAACGTGCATCTCGTAGGGAAAGAAATTGTTCGTTTCCATACGATTTATTGGCCAATTATGCTGATGGCACTCGATCTGCCGCTGCCGAAACAAATTTTTGCACACGGCTGGCTGCTGATGAAAGATGGTAAGATGTCTAAATCAAAAGGGAACGTAGTAGATCCGGTCACATTAATTGATCGCTACGGTCTTGATGCCCTTCGTTATTACCTCCTTCGTGAAGTACCATTTGGTGCGGATGGTGTGTTTACACCAGAAGGATTCGTGGAACGTGTAAACTATGATCTTGCCAATGATTTAGGTAACTTGCTTAACCGTACAGTTGCGATGGTACAAAAATATTTTGACGGGACATTAAGCAGCTATAAGGGTCCAGTTAATGAGTTTGATGAGGAACTTAAAGCAGTAGCTGAGCAAACAGTCAAAGCCTATGAAGAAGCGATGGAAAATCTTGAATTCTCGGTGGCTCTTTCAAATGTTTGGACATTAATCAGCAGAACCAATAAGTATATTGACCAGACAGCTCCTTGGGTGCTGGCAAAGGATGAAACAAAACGAAAAGAGCTGCATTCTGTCATGTATCATTTAGCAGAATCATTGCGCATCACAGCAGTGCTCTTAACGCCATTCCTAACGAAAACACCTGAGAAAATCTTCTTCCAGCTTGGCATTGAAGAAGAGAAGCTTAAAAGCTGGGATAGCATTCTATCTTTCGGTGCGATTCAACAAGCGACGGTACAAAAAGGCGAGCCTTTGTTCCCGCGTTTAGAGGTTGAAGAAGAAGTAGCATATATTAAAGAGAAAATGCAGGGAAGTGCACCAAAGGTAGAAGAAGAGAAAGTAGAAATAGAAGAAACAGAATTACCTGAGCTAGGAACAGAAATTGCTTTTGATGATTTCTCAAAAGTTGATCTTCGAGTCGCACAGGTACTGGAAGCAGCCCCAGTGAAAAAAGCAGATCGTCTCTTAAAGCTGCAGCTTGATTTTGGATTTGAAAAGAGACAAATTGTTTCAGGGATAGCCAAGCATTATCAACCTGAGGAATTAGTAGGGAAGAAGCTCGTCTGTGTAGCGAATCTCACACCAGTTAAACTCAGAGGGGAAATTTCCCAGGGAATGATTTTAACTGGAGAAACTAGCGGGAAATTGCAGGTTCTTGAAGTGGATCAATCTCTAGCGAATGGAACAAAAATTTTATAAATCAACAAAGGTGTTCCACGTGTAACATTTCGTCGAACACCTTTTGTTTTTTAGCAGAATTGTCGAAAGGAGCAATCAACGATGTTATTTGATACACATGCCCACTTAAATGCGGAACAATATAATGAAGACTTAGAGCAGGTGATCGAAAGAGCGAAGAGTGAAAAAGTCGAAAAAATCGTGGTGGTAGGGTTTGACCGCTCGACAATTACGAGAGCAATGGAATTAATTGAAGAGTATGATTTCATCTATGCAGCCATTGGCTGGCACCCAGTTGACGCCATCGATATGACAGATGAGGATTTGCTGTGGATCAAAGAATTATCTCAACATGAAAAAGTCGTTGCGATTGGAGAAATGGGTCTGGATTACTATTGGGACAAGTCGCCAAAAGATGTGCAAAAAGAAGTCTTTAAACGTCAAATTGCTCTTGCGAAAGAAGTGAATCTTCCAATCATTATTCATAATCGTGACGCAACGGAAGATGTCGTGACGATCTTAAAGGAAGAGGGAGCGGCTGAAGTTGGAGGGATTATGCATTGCTTTACTGGCAGCCTAGAAATCGCAAAAGCGTGTATGGATATGAACTTTTATATTTCATTCGGTGGACCCGTGACATTTAAAAATGCCAAAAAACCGAAGGAAGTTGTCAAGGACATACCAAGTGACCGGCTTTTAATTGAAACAGACTGCCCATACTTAACGCCAGCGCCATTTAGAGGAAAACGCAACGAGCCGAGTTATGTGAAATATATCGCAGAACAGATTGCAGAGTTACGAGATATAAGCTTTGAAGAGCTTGCTGAAGTGACCACAAAAAATGCGAAAAAAGTTTTCGGTATAAACTGACAGTATATGATGTCAATCCTTGTTTAAGCTTGTCCATTTGTGAAACATAACGAAAATGTTCTACACGTTTACGCCTCTTCATAGGATAAGTTGTCGATAAGTCTTTCTTCCCTTCCTTCCATTAAACTCCCATAATAGGGGTACAATCGAGCATTTTTGTACAGTGGGTGGAAGGGTTGACAGGTTTTGAGATACTCTATATAATCTCTCCGAGGAGAAGGAGGCGTTTTTCATCGTACAAAAAATGAAAAATCTGTTTTCTGTTAAGCTAGGAAAAGGCAAGGTTTTATTACTAGTTGTTTGCTTGCTTTTAGCTGGAACTGGGACGGCTTACGGTGCGCATGAGCTCACTAAGCAGTCTATTACCATTTCAATCAATGGTAAAGAGAAGACAATTCGTACACATGAAGAGACAGTAGCACAGCTGCTTTCAGACCTTGGAATAAAGACCAAGGTGGAGGATCATATCTCTCCAAGTCTAAATACAAAGATTGAAGACAACATGAACATTGTGTATGATGCGGCTATACCGGTTCATCTGACCCTAGATGGGAAAGAGAAAACGATATGGACAACAGATCAGACGGTAGGAGTATTATTGAAGAATGAGAAGATAGATATTGGGAAGCACGATCAAGTAACTCCAGGAAAGAATGACAAGATTAAAAAGGATATGGATCTTGTGGTTGAGCAGGCCTTTCAGGTCAGCGTAAATGATGGAGGAAAAGAGAAAAAAGTGTGGACCACTTCGACTACGGTCGCTGACTTTTTAAAGCAACAAGAGCTGAAGCTCAAGAAGCACGATAAGATCAAACCTGCGTTACATAGTCATATTTCTAAAAAAAGCGCAGATATCCAGATCACTCGGGTGGAAAAAGTCACCGATGTAGTGGAAGAGAAAATTGCTTTTGATACCAAACATAAAAAGGATCGTTCTCTTGAAAAAGGTAAAGAGAAGGTGCTTAAAAAAGGTGAAGAAGGTAAATTGAAGAAGCACTATGCCATTGTGAAAGAAAACGGCAAAGTGGTGTCTAAAGAATTGATTAAAGAAGTGACTGAAAAAGATAGCAAGGATCGTTTAGTGGCCATTGGTACACAAGAGTCCCAAAAAGAGCCTAAAGCGACACCTGCCGTTTCAAGAAGCAATGAATCGTCAGGAAAAGAATTTTATGTGGCGTCGACAGCCTATACAGCGAGCTGTGCTGGATGTACGGGCAGAACGTCAACAGGCTATAATTTAAAATCAAATCCAGGTGCAAAGGTCATAGCAGTTGATCCGAGTGTCATTCCGCTAGGCTCTAAAGTGTATGTGGAAGGCTATGGATATGCCGTTGCATCAGACACTGGATCTGCTATAAAAGGGAATAAAATTGATGTGTTCGTCCCAAATAAGTCGGCAGCTTATCAATGGGGAAATAAACGAGTGAAAATTAGAGTACTCAAATAAACACATCAAATCATTTATATGAACAGAGGGCTTTGCGCACCCTCTGTTTTTTTGGTTATAATAGAAGCACTGTTTTCTAATTAATTAGACGCAAAAACAGCATAAAAGGTTTCGTTTTTTAACCAAAAATTGTTTATTGTTTTTGCAAGCGGAGGAATACATGAAAATCAAAGAAATCATTGTGGTGGAAGGTCGTGACGACACTGCGAGAGTGAAGATGGCAGTTGATGCAGATACGATCGAAACAAACGGATCAGCCATTGGCGATACAGTTATTCAACAAGTGCGTCTTGCTCAGGAGACGAGAGGGGTCATTATTTTAACTGATCCTGATTTCCCTGGGGAGAAGATCCGGAAAACCATCGCAGAAGCGGTTCCTGGCTGTAAGCACGCATTTTTGCCAAAACATCTTGCGAAGGCGAAACGGGACAAAGGAATTGGTGTCGAGCATGCTTCCTTGGACAGTATTCGGGAATGCCTTGCCCATGTCCATGAGGAAATGGAAGTAACGGAAAGTGACATTACATTAGATGACTTATTTGACGCAGGCCTAATTGGAGGCGAATCATCGAAACGCCGCCGAGAACGACTAGGTGTGCTATTAAATATAGGATATACCAATGCGAAGCAGCTGCATAAGCGCCTTCACATGTTCCAAATAACCAAACATGATTTTATTGCGGCCTTAAAGACCGTCATGCAGGAGGAAGCCGATGAATAAAGATATAGCGACACCCATCAGAACGAAGGAAATACTGAAGAAATACGGTTTCTCTTTTAAAAAGAGCTTAGGGCAGAACTTTTTAATTGATACAAATATACTCGATCGTATTGTCGATCACGCAGAGGTGACGGATGAGACCGGCGTGATTGAGATTGGGCCTGGTATCGGTGCATTGACCGAGCAGCTCGCTAAGCGTGCAAAGAAAGTCACCGCTTTTGAAATCGATCAGCGTTTATTGCCCATTTTAAACGATACGCTTTCTCCATATGATAATGTTACGATCATTCATCAAGACGTATTAAAGGCGGATGTGAGGAAGGTCATCGAGGAAAATTTTGCTGACTGTAAAGAAGTGATGGTTGTCGCCAACCTTCCATATTACGTGACGACACCGATTATTATGAAACTGCTTGAAGAAAACCTTCCATTGAAAGGGATTGTGGTTATGCTGCAAAAAGAAGTAGCAGATCGTATGGCCGCTGTCCCTTCATCAAAGGAATACAATTCGCTGTCTATCGCAGTTCAATACTATACGGAAGCGAAAACGGTGATGGTTGTGCCTAAAACGGTTTTCGTTCCACAGCCAAATGTCGATTCGGCTGTGATCAAGCTGACTGTTCGTGAAACGCCTGCTGTCTCAGTAGAAAATAATGAGTTTTTCTTTCAATTGATCCGTGCGAGCTTTGGTCAGCGCCGAAAAACATTGATGAATAATCTCATGAACAACTTACCTGATGGAAAGCAACATAAAGCGATCATTGAAGAAGCACTTCAAATAGCAGACATTGATGGAAAGCGCCGCGGCGAGTCATTATCCATTGAGGAATTTGCCCGTTTGTCGAATGTTTTACAAAAAGCCCTGTCTTAAGGGCTTTTTTCTTTTGTTTTTCACCACTTCGTTTGTTCGGGCATAGGTTAGAAAGAACAGCACCATGAAAGACGAACATATTTAGCGCAAGACGATACCAACAGGATATGAGCCTGATTGTGGAGTGAAAAGCATGCAATTTCAAATAGGAGATATGGTGACAAGGGCATCCTATCAAATGGATATTTTGTTTCGAATCATTCGAATTGATGAGACCGATCAGCACGAAGCCACCGCCATATTGCATGGGAATGAAGTGAGGCTGATTGCTGATGCCAAGTTGTCAGATCTCGTCAAGGTTCAAAAAGAGGAACAGCTGACTAGAGAGAAAAATGACGAACGAAAAATCAATGAATCGCTCGACTTACTAAGACAGGATTATCAGCTGCTGCGGGAAAAACAAGAGTATTATACTTCTGGACAATATCAGCATCAGGAGCAGTATTTTCACATGCCTGGAAAGGTCCTTCATTTAGATGGAGATGCTTCATACTTAAAGAAATGCTTAGATGTATATGAACGAATTGGTGTACCTGTGTATGGGGTGCATTGCCATGAGAAGAAAATGCCAAGCATGATTGACTCGTTAATTGATCAATATCGACCAGATATATTGGTTATCACAGGACATGATGCGTATTCCAAGCAAAAGGGCGGAGTACATGATATCAGTGCCTATCGTCATTCTCGGCATTTCGTTGAAACGGTTCAAAAAGCCAGACGGAAAATCCCTCATTTAGATCAGCTTGTGATCTTTGCTGGTGCCTGTCAATCTCATTTCGAATCATTGATCCAAGCAGGTGCCAATTTTGCGAGCTCGCCTTCCCGTGTGAATATCCATGCGCTCGACCCCGTCTATATCGTTGCGAAGATCAGCTTCACTCCATTTGTAGATCGAATCAACGTGTGGGATGTGCTCCGAAATACATTAACAAGAGAAAAAGGGCTCGGAGGCATCGAGACGAAGGGTGTTCTAAGGGTAGGTATGCCATATAAAAGAGATCATGAATCGACATAACCCGACTGATTTCAGTCTGGTTTTTTTTATGTTCAAAAAGAAATTGCAAAAGGATACATAATTCACCGGAAATTGAGAAAAATAGGGAGAAGAAAAGGTAGAAGTTTGTCAAAATTATTTTGTTGACAATGGCTCGTGTTCGTTGATATAATTTAATTTTTATTTGACAAAAACGGGCCGTTGTTGTATAATTATCTCAGTGAGGTGGATGCAATGGCGAAGACTTTGTCCGACATCAAAAGATCGCTTGATGGTAACTTAGGTAAACGTTTGACGTTAAAGGCTAACGGGGGCCGCCGTAAAACAATTGAGCGTTCGGGCATTTTAGCTGAAACGTACCCTTCTGTATTTGTGATTCAATTAGATCAAGATGAGAATTCGTTTGAAAGAGTTTCTTATAGTTATGCAGATATACTGACTGAGACGGTCGAATTAACGTTCGATGATACCGCTAGCTCAGTCGCCTATTAATGGGCAGTGAACTTTTTGTTTACTGCTTTTTGTTTTGCCTTTTTTTCTGAATGGGAGTCTGTCCATTTTTTGAAAGGGGTAAAAGAAAGGATTCGATACAAAATAAGAAAGCCACACAAGCAGTGGCGCTGATTCGAATTCTCGACTAAAGGGGCTGTTTCGTTTGGGTAGACGCCGAGGCATTATGTCAGATGAGTTCAAATACGAGCTGGCGAAGGATCTTGGATTTTATGATACCGTCAAAAATGGAGGCTGGGGAGAGATTCGTGCGCGTGACGCAGGTAATATGGTCAAACGTGCCATTGAATTAGCTCAACAGCACATGGCTCAGGATGAGAATCAATGATAGAAAAACGGTCAGGGATACCTCGGGTGTCTCTGGCTTTTTTTGATGAAAAAGTCAGTGTGCTCGGCGTAAAAGCCTATATTCATCAGATCCATCAAATGTGATACAATATTGATACTTATGTTTAGATGGAGAAGTAGGTGAAATGTTTGCGTATTTTAGAAAAAGCACCGGCGAAAATTAATCTCTCACTTGATGTTCATGGAAAAAGACCGGATGGATATCACGAAGTGGAGATGGTGATGACAACAATAGACCTTGCAGATCGACTAGAGCTGACGGAGCTGGACAAGGATGAAATTCGTGTATCATCTCATAATCGATTCGTGCCTGATGATCAGCGTAATTTGGCTTATCAGGCGGCTAAATTACTTAAAACAAGGTTCGGTATTCAAAAAGGTGTATCCATTGTCATCACAAAAACAATTCCAGTCGCAGCAGGGTTAGCTGGAGGCAGCAGTGATGCAGCAGCAGCACTTCGCGGCTTAAATCGTTTGTGGAAGTTAAACCTCACGTTAGATGAACTAGCTGAGCTTGGAGCGGAGATCGGCTCAGATGTGTCCTTTTGTGTACACGGAGGCACAGCACTAGCGACAGGACGTGGAGAAAAGCTGAAGCATATTGCGGCACCGCCGCATTGCTGGGTGATTTTAGCGAAGCCGGTGATTGGGGTATCTACAGCAGAAGTCTATAGACAATATGACGCAAGCAAAGTAGAACACCCGAATGTAAAGCGTATGATTGAAGCGATTGAAGCGAAAGATTATAAAGAGATGTGCGGCTCACTCGGAAACGTTCTAGAGTCTGTGACATTAAAGATGTATCCAGAAGTAGATATGATCAAAAGGCAGATGAAGCGTTTCGGTGCTGACGCTGTTTTAATGAGTGGAAGCGGCCCTACAGTATTTGGTTTGATTCAATATGAATCGAAGGTACAAAGAATATATAACGGACTGAGAGGATTTTGTGATCAAGTATACGCTGTCCGCATGATCGGCGAACAAAATGCCCTTGATTAAATCCGTATATTAAGTTATATTTATCATAAATTATTCGGGTTCTGGGGGTAAGTTCATGAAGTTTCGTCGAAGCGGCAGATTGGTGGACTTAACAAATTATTTGTTAGCCCACCCGCACGCACTAGTACCGTTAACTTTTTTTGCAGAAAGATATCAATCTGCGAAGTCCTCCATTAGTGAAGACTTAACGATTATCAAACAGACCTTCGAACAGCAGGGAATAGGCACATTGCTTACTGTACCTGGTGCTGCTGGCGGAGTGAAATATATTCCGAAGATTCACCTAAAAGAAGCAGACGACGTGGTAAACGATATCGGAGAAGCTCTATCGACTCCTGAACGTGTACTTCCTGGCGGTTATTTATATTTAACCGATGTTTTAGGGAATCCATCAATCCTTGCGAAAATCGGTAAGCTATTTGCGACCATCTTTGCAGACCGTGCGATTGATGTCGTCATGACTGTTGCGACAAAGGGTATTCCTATTGCCTATTCTGTTGCTGCTTATTTAAATGTGCCGGTTGTGATCGTTAGAAAAGATAATAAAGTAACTGAGGGATCAACTGTAAGTATTAACTACGCGTCAGGTTCGTCTAATCGAATTCAAACCATGTCACTTGCAAAGCGAAGCTTAGATAAAGGATCCAATGTCCTGATCATTGATGACTTTATGAAAGCGGGCGGAACCATTAACGGCATGGTGAATTTGCTTGAGGAATTTAATGCAAATGTTGCAGGGATCGGTGTTCTTTTAGAAGATGAAGGCGTAGATGAACGTCTCGTTGATGAATATGTATCGCTTTTAAAGCTTTCAACCATTGATATGAAGCAGAAGATCATTGAGATCAATGAAGGCAATTTCCACGAGTTTTTTCATTCGAAAGCTTAAGCGTTGATAAACATGTAGTTGAATGGGAGAGATTGATATGACAAAAGTTGTTCAAACCAAACATGCACCAGCAGCCATTGGACCTTACTCTCAAGGGATTATTGTCAATAACATGTTTTACAGCTCCGGGCAGATTCCATTAACAGCAGCTGGAGACTTTGTAAATGGAGATATTAAAGAACAAACTCATCAAGTGTTCCGTAATCTTAAGGCCGTACTTGAAGCAGCAGGTGCTTCCTTTGAGACAGTTGTGAAAGCAACAGTTTTTATCAAGGATATGGAACAATTCGCAGAAGTAAATGAAGTGTACGGTGAGTATTTCCATACACATAAGCCAGCCCGTTCTTGTGTGGAAGTAGCAAGACTTCCTAAGGATGCACTTGTAGAAATTGAAGTGATTGCATTAGTAAAGTAAACAGGCAATCTTAACGAAAGCCGTTTGGTTTCATCATATGCAGGAAAAGACATCATTATGATGTCTTTTTTTCACGCAAAGAATGTAAGCGTCGTCACTAAAATGACAAAAAATGTATAAATATCCCGATATTTCAAAAAAAGTTTAAAAAAAGAGCAGGAGAATCACCACAATCGTTGAATACCTAAGTAATGCTTTTATATTGGGAAAAGGTGGTGAACTACTGTGGAAGTTACTGACGTAAGATTACGCCGCGTGAATACCGATGGTCGCATGAGGGCGATTGCATCCATCACGCTGGACCACGAATTTGTTGTTCATGATATTCGTGTGATTGATGGAAACAATGGGTTGTTTGTTGCAATGCCTAGCAAACGCACGCCTGATGGAGAGTTTCGCGATATTGCACATCCAATTAATTCAGGTACTCGGGGGAAAATCCAAGATGCTGTATTAAATGAATATCATCGCTTAGGCGAAGAGGAAGAAACAATTGAATATGAAGAAGCTGGAGCTTCTTAACCATAAGTAAAACCAAAAAGACAGCTTTAAGAGAAAATGGAATGTTTTCTTTTAAATGCTGTCTTTTTTGCGTTTTTCCTCATGTGTCTTTCATGTGTCTTATATGTTTCATCCGTTAGAAAAATATTGTACTTCCTCATGTATCCTTGAAATCAGTCCTTATTTAGGATATATTTTTCTATGGATAATAGGGATATTGGAGGCCAATCAATGGATAAGCGGTTCGCAGTGATTTTAGCAGCGGGAAAAGGAACGAGAATGAAGTCAAAGCTATACAAAGTACTTCATCCAGTTTGCGGAAAGCCAATGGTCGAGCATGTGGCAGATGAAGCGTTAAAGCTTTCTTTAGCCAAGCTAGTGACGATTGTCGGTCATGGAGCAGAGAACGTTAAAGAGCAGCTTGGAGACAGAAGTGAGTATGCACTTCAAGAAGAACAGCTGGGAACAGCACATGCCGTCAAACAAGCAAAGTCGTTCCTTGCGCAGGAAAAGGGAACAACCATTGTCATTTGTGGTGATACGCCATTATTGACAGCGGAGACAATGGAAGCTATGTTGAGCGAGCATCAAAAACATCAAGCGAAAGTCACTATTTTAACAGCACATGCGGATGACCCGACAGGTTATGGTCGTATTATTCGTGACGAAACCGGTGCTGTCGTGAAAATTGTGGAGCATAAAGATGCGAATGATGCGGAACGTCAAGTGAATGAAATTAATACAGGGACTTATTGTTTTTCAAATGAAGATCTCTTCCGTGTGATTGAGCAAGTGTCGAATGAAAATGCACAGGGCGAATACTATTTGCCAGACGTCATTGAAATCTTAAAGAATGAAGGGCAAACAGTAGCTGCATATCAAACACCGCATTTTGAAGAAACACTTGGAGTCAATGATCGTATCGCTCTATCACAAGCAGAGCAATTCATGAAGCGACGTATTAATCATCAGCATATGAAGAATGGTGTGACCTTGATTGATCCTGAGAACACGTATATTTCACCTGATGCAGTTATCGGTGAAGATACAATGATTTATCCTGGGACGGTCATCAAAGGGAATGTGAAAATCGGTGCAGACGCAACTATTGGACCAAACACTGAAATTGTTGACAGCATCGTCGGAGACCGCACAGTGATTAAGCAATCTGTCGTCTGCGATAGTGAGGTTGGAGTCGATGTGACAATTGGGCCGTTTGCTCATATTCGCCCGTTGTCGAAAATTGGCGATGAAGTGAAGATCGGGAATTTTGTCGAAATCAAGAAAACGGTTTTCGGTGACCGCAGCAAAGCATCTCATCTAAGCTATATTGGAGATGCAGAGGTCGGAACTGATGTAAACCTTGGCTGTGGCTCTATTACAGTCAATTATGATGGGAAGAACAAATTCTTAACGAAGATTGAAGATGGCGCTTTTATTGGCTGTAATTCTAATCTCGTGGCACCAGTCACTGTCGGAAAAGGGGCATATGTTGCAGCTGGTTCAACGGTTACAGAAGATGTACCGCAGGATGCATTGTCTATTGCTAGAGCAAGACAAGTCAATAAAGAAGATTATGTGAAAAATATTCATAAAAAATAATCCAAATACCCGGAGGTTTACCATGTCTAATCGTTATGCTGATGCGAATTTAAAGATATTCTCTTTGAATTCAAACCCTGAACTTGCGAAAGAAATTGCCGATCGTATCGGAGTTGATGTAGGAAAGAGCTCTGTTAAACGCTTTAGTGACGGTGAAGTCCAAATCAATATTGAAGAAAGTATTCGTGGCTGTGATTGTTATGTCATTCAATCCACTAGTGCGCCAGTGAATGAGCACATCATGGAGCTGCTCATTATGGTAGATGCACTAAAACGCGCTTCTGCGAAAACGGTCAATATTGTGATCCCTTATTACGGATATGCACGTCAAGATCGTAAGGCAAAACCTCGTGAGCCAATCACTGCGAAGCTTTTTGCGAACTTACTTGAAACAGCGGGTGCTACACGTGTCATTGCACTTGATCTTCATGCGCCGCAAATCCAAGGTTTCTTTGATATTCCAATCGATAACTTAATGGCTGTGCCAATCTTAACAAACTATTTCGAACAGAAAAACTTGAATGATATCGTCGTTGTGTCTCCTGACCACGGTGGTGTAACACGTGCGCGTAAAATGGCAGATCGCCTGAAAGCGCCAATCGCAATTATCGACAAACGTCGTCCAAAGCCAAACGTTGCTGAAGTGATGAACATCATTGGTAACATTGAAGGCAAAACGGCGATTCTCATCGATGATATCATTGATACAGCTGGTACCATTACACTTGCTGCAAATGCACTTGTGGAAAATGGAGCGGCTGAAGTATATGCTTGCTGTACTCACCCAGTATTGTCTGGACCAGCAGTAGAACGTATCACAAATTCTAAAATTAAAGAATTAGTTGTGACAAACAGTATTCACTTAACAGATGACAAGAAAGTTGGAAAATTCATTCCACTTTCAGTTGGGCCTTTGCTTGCAGAAGCCATCATCCGTGTACATGAAGAAGAATCTGTGAGCTACCTTTTCAGTTAATTTTCTGATTAAAAAAGGCCCTAGGCATCCGCTTGGGGTCTTTTTGCTATCATCATTCACAGCAAATAAGTTTAAAATGATTCGGTTATGGGTAATTATGAGAGTAGTGACAAAAATGAAATAGGATGGTGCTGAATATGGCAACTTTAAAAGCAAATAAAAGAACTGATTTCAAACGTTCCACACTGCAAAAAATCCGTCATTCAGGACACGTTCCTGGTGTCATATACGGAAAAAATACAGAAAGCATGGCTGTTTCACTAGACAGCATCGATTTATTAAAGACCTTACGTGATGAAGGGAAGAATACAATCATCACATTAGACGTGAACGGTGAAACAAAATCCGTGATGGTCACAGAATTACAAACAGATCCGCTAAAAAATGAGCTTGTCCATGCAGATTTCCAAGTAGTCGACTTACAGCGTGAAATTGAAGCAGATGTACCTGTACAGCTGATTGGCGAATCTAAAGGAGTTAAAGATGGCGGTGTGCTTCAGCAGCCACTATTTGAACTATCCATTACAGCGAAACCAAAAGATATCCCTCAGCATATTGAAGCAGATATTACAAACTTAGAAGTGAATGATGTCCTAACAGTCGCTGATTTGTCTGTTCAGTCATCATATCAAGTGAATAACGATCCAGAAGAAGTCGTGGCATCCATTTTACCACCTCAGCAATCAGAGGTTCCTGAACCAGATAGCGCAGAGGAACCAAAAGAACCTGAGGCCATTAAAGAAAAGGATAACGATGGAGAATAACTGGGCATTTAGAGACGTAACCCTCCCGCGGTTGCGTCTTTTGTGCTAGAATGAAAAGAATTCATACGTTTTACATGAGGCAATCCTATTGGCTCATTTTTTAGGCGTGTGCTTTGTGACAAAGGAGGTTATTGGTTTCATGATTGCATTCGTTGGATTAGGTAATCCAGGAAAAGAATATGAAAAAACAAGACATAACGTCGGGTTTATGACAATAGATGAATTATCGAAAAAATGGGACATCCCTTTAAATCAATCAAAATTCAATGGACTGTTTGGAACAGGGTTTGTTTCAGGGCAAAAGGTTCTACTTGTAAAGCCGCTTACATATATGAACTTATCAGGAGAATGCGTGCGTCCGCTAATGGATTACTATGATATTCCTCTTGAACATTTGAAAGTCATCTATGATGATCTTGATTTGTCAACTGGCCGGATTCGTTTGCGTACAAAAGGAAGTGCTGGCGGACATAATGGAATCAAATCGTTGATTCAGCATTTAGGGTCACCTGAGTTTGATCGATTCCGTATCGGCATTGGACGCCCTCAAAATGGCATGAAGGTCGTCGATTACGTGCTAGGACGCTTTTCAGAAGAGGAGCAGCCTGACATTGCATCAGCCATTCAGGCGTCTGTCGAAGCTTGTGAGGCGGCTTTAACTAAGCCATTTTTGGAAGTGATGAATGATTTTAACAAAAAGGTATAAGAATGATAAGCAAAGCACATACTGATCATAAAATCTCAGCATGGGAGGATCACGTATGGCTTTGCATTATTACTGCCGGCACTGTGGTGTAAAGGTTGGCAGTCTAGATGAATCCGCTGTTCAAAGTGAAGCACTTGGATTTCATCACTTAACAAATGAGGAAAGAAACGATATGATTTCTTATAGGGAAAATGGTGATTTACATGTACAAACCATTTGTGAGGATTGCCAAGAGGCGCTCGAAAGAAATCCTGATTACCATCAGTATCATACCTTTATTCAATAAAAAGCTTTGGTGTAGATAATAGACCAAAGCGTTTTTCTGTTTTAAACAAGCAGGGAGGAGGAGCCAAATGAAAAATATACAATCATTTATCAAACAAAGTGATGATTTTCAGTCCATTTTTAATGGGCTAAAGGAAGGGTTAAAAGCACAGCTGCTCGCCGGACTATCAGGCTCCGTCAGATCTTTATTTACAGCCGCTATATCAGACGAACTTAAGCGGCCGATGTTTATTGTGACTCACAACTTGTATCAAGCGCAGAAGGTAACAGATGATCTTGCCAGTGTGCTGTCAGATCGCTCGGTCCTTCTTTATCCTGTGAATGAACTCATTGCTTCAGAAATTGCCGTTGCGAGCCCTGAGCTCAGAGCACAGCGTCTAGATGTTCTGAACCGGCTGGCGAATGGAGAAAACCCCATTATCGTCACCCCGGCTGCTGCGGTGCGTCGAATGCTTCCGCCAGTTGAGCTCTGGAAGGAGAGTCAGATCCATTTAAAGCTTGGTGAAGAAATTGATTTGGAGGCGTTTTCAAAACAGCTTGTACAAATCGGTTATGACCGGACGTCGATGGTTGCTGCGCCCGGAGATTTTAGTGTGCGCGGAGGAATCATTGATATTTATTCGTTAACGGAAGATCATCCAATTCGTATTGAGCTGTTTGATACAGAAGTAGACTCAATTCGAACATTCCACTCGGATACACAGCGTTCATTAGAAACACTTCAAGAAATTAAAATCGGTCCCGCAAAAGAGCTGATTGTGAGAGGGCCTGAACGAGTGAGAGCCATTGAACAGCTTGATCAAGGACTTGCGAAGAGCTTAAAGAAATTCAACTCGGACCAGCAAAAAGAATTGCTGCATCAACATATTTCTGCTGATCGAGAGAAGCTGCTAGAAGGTATCGTGACACAGGAAATGACGAAGTACCTGTCCTATTTCTATGAAAAACCTGCTAGTTTGCTAGATTACACATCACAGGATACGATTATTATTTTAGATGAAATTAGCAGAATTCAAGAGATGGAAGAACAGCTTGAGCAGGAAGAAGTGGATTGGACAATTAGCCTGCTTGAAGAAGGCAATATTCTTCATGATTTATCCCTTTCTTTCCCGTTCCAACAACTGATCAATCAGCAATCGCGGTCGATTCTGTACTACTCCTTGTTCCTGAGACATGTCCAGCAGACAAATCCGCAAAATATCGTCAATGTATCTAGTAAGCAAATGCAGAATTTTCACGGGCAGATGAATGTGCTTGCAAGTGAAATTGAACGTTATAAAAAACAACAATACACAGTTGTCTTCTTAGGTGCGGATGAAGAACGGACAGACAAACTGTCTTCTGTCTTACATGATTATGACATTGAAGCTGCTCTTGCCAAGCCGGACGCAGAGCTTGTAAGCGGACAGGTGTATATTTTACAAGGTGAGCTGCAAACAGGCTTTGAACTGCCGTTATCAAAAATTGCCGTGATCACAGAAGGCGAGCTCTTCAAGAAACGTGTGAAGAAGCAGGCACGTAAGCAAAAGCTGACCAATGCAGAGCGAATTAAGAGCTATTCAGAGCTTCAAGTCGGCGATTATGTGGTGCACATTAACCACGGGATCGGTAAGTATTTAGGAATTGAAACGCTTGAAATCGGCGGCATTCATAAAGATTATTTAAATATTCATTATCAAGGAAGCGACAAGCTTTATGTACCGGTTGAACAAATTGATCAGGTGCAGAAATACGTAGGATCAGAAGGAAAAGAACCAAAGCTGTACAAACTAGGCGGTAGTGACTGGAAACGCGTGAAGAAAAAAGTAGAAACTTCTGTTCAGGACATTGCAGATGATCTCATTAAGCTGTATGCAGAACGTGAGGCAAGCAAAGGGTATGCCTTCTCACCTGATCATGAGATGCAGCGCCAGTTTGAATCAGCGTTCCCTTACCAGGAAACAGATGATCAAATCCGTTCGATTCATGAAATCAAACAAGACATGGAGCGGGAGCGTCCAATGGACCGCCTGCTTTGTGGAGATGTGGGATACGGAAAAACAGAAGTGGCGATTCGAGCCGCCTTCAAAGCAATTGCTGACGGGAAGCAGGTTGCTCTGCTTGTGCCAACAACCATCTTAGCGCAGCAGCATTTTGACACGATTATGGACCGATTCCAAGACTATCCGGTCAAAATTGCTCAGCTGAGCCGTTTCCGTACAAGAAAAGAAACAACCGAAACGTTAAAAGGGTTGAAAAATGGAACGATAGATATGGTTATCGGTACACATCGTTTGCTTTCTAAAGATATTGTCTATAAGGACTTAGGTCTGTTGATCATTGACGAAGAGCAGCGTTTTGGTGTGACCCATAAAGAGAAAATTAAACAGATGAAAGCCAATATCGATGTACTGACATTAACGGCTACGCCAATTCCGCGTACGCTGCATATGTCTATGCTTGGCGTACGGGATTTATCGGTTATTGAAACACCGCCTGAAAACCGTTTCCCTGTTCAAACCTATGTGGTCGAGTACAATGGCGCTTTAGTCAGAGAAGCGATTGAGCGAGAACTAGCACGCGGTGGTCAAGTGTACTTCCTGTACAACCGTGTCGAGGATATTGAACGCAAAGCAGATGAAATCTCTATGCTAGTCCCAGACGCGAAAGTCAGCTATGCACATGGGAAAATGAGTGAGAACGAGCTGGAATCAGTGATGATCAATTTCCTTGAAGGTGAATCAGATGTATTGGTCAGTACCACCATCATTGAAACGGGAGTCGACATTCCAAATGTGAACACGCTCATCGTCCACGATGCGGATAAAATGGGGCTCTCTCAGCTGTACCAGCTAAGAGGACGAGTAGGGCGCTCGAATCGGGTCGCATATGCTTATTTCACGTATCGAAAAGATAAAGTTCTTTCTGAAGTAGCAGAGAAGAGACTTCAAGCTATTAAAGAATTCACAGAGCTCGGATCAGGATTTAAAATTGCGATGCGTGATTTAACGATTCGAGGAGCAGGAAATTTACTTGGTGCACAGCAGCATGGATTCATTGATTCTGTTGGATTCGACCTCTATTCTCAAATGCTGAAAGAAGCCATTGAAGAAAGAAGAGGCGATACAACGGCTCAAGATAAATTCGAACCGGAAATCGATCTGCAAATCGATGCTTACATCCCGGACACATACATTTCGGATGGGAAGCAAAAGATCGAGATGTATAAACAATTCAGAGCGATTGGATCAATTGAAGAGAGAAAAGAGCTTCAAGATGAAATGATCGACCGATTCGGTGAATATCCGCAAGAAGTGGCGGACTTGTTCACAATTGCGACGATGAAAGTATACGCAGTGCAGGAACGTGTCGAATTGATCAAGATGGAGAAAGGGATTGTCAGACTCACCCTTGAAGAGCAAGCAAGCAGTGAAATCGACGGTCAAAAATTATTTGCCCTCGGCAGTAAATATGGCCGTGATATTGGCCTAGGAATGGAAGGCAGCAAGCTAATTATTTCTGTCCAAACGAAAGGCAAGAAGACGGAAGAATGGCTAGATATTGTTCTGAATATGCTTCGAGGTCTTCAAGATGTGAAAAAAGAAACCATTCCATCTTCATAAAAATTTGTTTGTCTCTCGTGTATATTACGGTTGATGTGACGGATACTAATCTCAGGGTCAAGTGGTGAATGTTGCATAAAGTGGACGCTTTTGCTCCATTCACCCAACACATCATCTAACGAAAGAGAGGCAGCAGTGAATGAAAGCAACTGGAATTGTACGCCGCATCGATGATCTAGGTAGAGTGGTTATTCCGAAGGAGATTCGCAGAACATTGCGCATCCGGGAAGGAGATCCGCTTGAGATTTTCGTCGACCGCGATGGAGAAGTCATTTTGAAGAAATATTCGCCGATTAGTGAGCTAGGAGACTTTGCGAAGGAATATGCTGATGCATTATTCGACAGTTTGGGTCATTCCATCCTGATTTGTGATCGAGATACGTATATTGCTGTATCCGGCAGTTCGAAAAAAGAGTACTTAAACAAATCCATCAGTGATTTACTTGAACGAACAATGGACCAGCGTAATTCTGTATTAGAAGAAAGCAAAAAAGAAATTCAACTTGTCGATGGTATTGATGATGACGTATCTGCTTATACCATTGCACCTATTGTTGCAAACGGAGATCCGATTGGCGCCGTCGTCTTATTTTCTAAAGAGCGTTCAATGGGGGAAGTGGAGCATAAAGCGGCAGAAACAGCAGCTGGCTTCTTAGCCCGTCAAATGGAACACTAGGTCTAATAATTCTATATCATTTTGATGAAACGAAAGAATGCCGATGAAATCATTTGATTTTGTCGGCGTTTTTTATATGGAATGAAACAAAACGGGGAATATGCCGTCTACTCCTTAGAAAGAAACGGCTTTTCATTCACGTATGATATAATGAGTGCGTTTAACTGTAGATCTATTTTTAAAGGAGTCATCCATGAAAAATGCTGTGAATCAGCCGCATTGGCTTTTCCAAGGTGCGGTGATTTTGACCATCGCAGGCTTGTTATCAAAGGTACTAAGTGCCGTTTATCGTGTTCCGTTCCAGAACATCGTAGGAGACACAGGGTTTTATATTTATCAGCAAGTGTACCCCTTCCTTGGTATTGCGATCATGCTCGGCACCACAGGGTTTCCTGTCATGGTGTCCAAGCTTCTGAGTGAGCATGGGGAAGAAAATCGAAGGATCATTACAAGGGTATCTTTGGTCTATATCACTTTACTGAGCCTGGTCTTATTTCTTTGTCTTTACATAGGGGCAGGTAGAATTGCGAGCCTTATGGCGGACAGTCAATTAATCCTGCTCATCCAAATGAGTGCTTTCGTGTTTTTATTCCTGCCGCTTACCGTGATGCTGAGAGGCGTTTTTCAGAGTGACGGTATGATGCTTCCAACGGCTGTTTCTCAATTGGTTGAGCAGCTCATCAGGGTAGGCGTCCTGCTTGTTTTATCCTTCTATTTCGTCAGGCACGGTTATTCGCTTTATGAAACGGGTGCGGGTGCGGTCTTCTCCTCCATAGTGGGAAGCGCGTCCTCGCTTGTACTACTTCTTTTTCTTTGGCTGACTTACCGAAAACAGTCTTCTGCACCTATGACAGTTAAGCAGGCGACACTTCGGAAAAAGGATGTTTTGAAGAGTTTGGTGCTGTATACATTCACGATTTGTGTCAGCGGACTGCTCATTTTATGGATGCAAATGATTGATGCCTTTCATCTGTATGCGTTGCTGCGCAGTGAGGGACTGAGTGAAGCCGCGGCAAAGGCGGCAAAAGGTGTGTATGACCGAGGGCAGCCGTTTTTACAGCTAGGGACAGTGTTTGCCATTAGCATCGGGACCTCTCTTGTGCCATTTTTATCAGCGGCCATGAGGAATGGAGAGCATGAAGCGATCAGGCAAAAAGTATGGACATCGTTTAAAACCACGTCGGTTTTAGGGATTGGTTCAGCAGTTGGGCTGATTTGTATTCTTTCGCCAGTCAATACCATGCTTTTTCGTAATGATTTAGGTACCGATGCGCTGCAAATATTCTGTATTTCCATCGCATTTACATCGATAGCGATTACGCAAGCAGCTTTACTTCAAGGTCTCGGGCATACTGTGTATCCGGCTGTTGTGGTGATTCTCAGTGTGCTGGTGAAATGGATACTCACGCTTGCACTTGTGCCGCTATTTGGCATCTATGGTGCCGCATGGTCAACCGTGTGCGGTTTCCTCGCTGCCGCTCTGCTCAATGCCGTTTATTTGAGGTATAAAGGATGGATTTCGTTGAGAGAGCTGTTTCCAGTGAAAATTCTTTTATCGGCCGCTTTCATGGCCATCGTCTTAATAGGGTATCAGGCACTGTTTTCTTGGGTCATTCCCTTTGAAAAACGTCCTTTTTCCGTTTTAGAGAGCCTGACGTCAGTTTTTATTGGTGGTTTCGCCTTTTTATATAGTATTCTTAAGCTAGAAGTATTTACGGACGAGGAATGGAGACTCATTCCATTAGGAGAAAAGATTTTATATTTTAAACAGATGAGAGGGAATCAAAATGGCAGGTAAGATTACCGTCGTCGGTCTTGGGGCAGGCGACATGGATCAGCTGACGCTCGGTGTATACAAGCAGCTGACGCAGGCGAAAGAAGTATTTATGAGAACGCAGGACCATCCGCTTACCGCAGAGTTGATGCAGGAGGTCCCATCGCTGACCTTTTTTGATGAAATTTATGAAAAGCACGATGAGTTTGATTCGGTCTATCAGGAAATCACGGAAATTTTATTTGCAGAGGCTGCGGAAAAGGAGATTGTGTACGCAGTACCAGGTCACCCATTTGTCGCAGAAAAGACCGTCCAGCTATTAGTTTCTCAACAGCAAGAGCGCGGGATTGAGGTGTCTGTTGCTGGTGGACAAAGCTTTTTGGATGCGACGTTTAACTCCTTGCAGATCGACCCAATCGAGGGATTCCAATTCGTTGATGCAGGAGATATGAGAGCGGACGATCTGAAATTGACCCAGCATGTCCTCATTTGTCAGGTATATGATCAGATCACCGCTTCGAATGTGAAACTCACGCTGATGGAAAAGCTTCCAGACGATTATGAAGTCTATATTGTGACGGCGGCTGGAAGCAGCCTGGAACAGATTACTGCCGTTCCTTTATTTGAACTTGATCGAGATGTGTCGATAAATAACTTAACGAGTGTTTATGTGCCTCCGATTCAAGATGAAAAGCTGCTTTATCAACAATTTGACACCTTCCGTGACGTCATCCGTACATTAAGAGGTCCGGGCGGCTGTCCATGGGATCAAAAACAAACCAATGAGTCACTCAAACCCTATTTAATTGAAGAATGCTATGAACTGCTTGAAGCGATAGATGAAGATGATCCAGACCATATGGTGGAAGAGCTCGGAGATGTGATGCTGCAGGTGTTACTTCATGCTCAAATTGGTGAAGATGACGGCTTTTTCTCAATTGATGACGTCATCCAGCATGTCACAGAAAAAATGGTTCGTAGACATCCCCATGTGTTTGGCGACACAAATGTGTCTGAAGCAGAAGAAGTGGTCGTCAACTGGGAAAAAATCAAGCAGCAGGAGAAGCCGGAGCGGGCAGCCTCTATGTTGCAATCCATCCCGGCGACGCTTCCAGCATTAACAAAGGCATATAAGCTCCAAAAGAAAGCCGCCAAAGTAGGCTTTGATTGGACAGATGTGAAAGATATTTGGAACAAATACGAAGAAGAAAAGCAGGAATTTCTCGTTGAAGTGGCAGAGAAGCCGGACGAAAGTGCAACGAAGCAGATGAAAGACGAATTTGGAGATCTTTTGTTTGTTCTCGTCAACATTGGAAGGTTCTATCAGCTAGAGCCTGAAACGGCGCTCGCTTCCGCCAACACAAAATTCATGCGACGCTTTCAGCATATTGAACAAAAAGCAAAGGACATGGGACGTTCATTAGAGGACTTAACGCTAGAGGAAATGGACGATCTATGGAACGATGCCAAACGTATAGAAAGAGGTGAGCATACATGAGATTAGATAAATTTTTAAAAGTGTCCCGTTTAATCAAAAGAAGAACATTGGCAAAAGAAGTAGCTGATCAAGGCAGAATTTCTATTAACGGCACACAGGCGAAAGCCAGCTCTGACGTGAAAGAAGGAGACGAGCTTAAAATCCGTTTTGGTCAAAAACTTGTGACGGTTCAAGTCAATGAGTTAAAGGACACGACGAAAAAAGAAGAAGCCGCTGGCATGTATACTGTGCTAAAAGAAGAAAAAACAGCAGAATAGGGCTTGTTCTAAATGATCCTCCTGTCACATACAATGCAGTAACAATGCAAGTATGAGATATGGGGGATGTATAAATGAATCAATATTATAATCAACCTCAAGGCACGAAGCTGTCATCAGAAGCGGAACACAATATCACAATGCGAAACAGAAAGCATTTAGATATTACCGGCGTCAAACAGGTGGAAAGCTTTGATAATGAAGAATTTCTGCTTGAGACGGTCATGGGAATTCTCGCTATCCGCGGAGAAAATCTGCAAATGAAAAACCTAGACGTCGAAAAAGGCGTTGTGTCGATTAAAGGACGTGTCTTTGACTTAATTTATGTAGATGAGCAGCACGGGGAGAAAGCTAAAGGGTTTTTTAGCAAGCTGTTTAAATGACGCTGACAGTCCAGTTTTATACGATGCTTTCGATGGTAGCGATGGGCATCTGGCTGGGCGCATCGCTTGATACGTACAAGCTGTTTGTGAATCGGGAAAAGACAGCAAAATGGCTTTTGATTATACATGATCTCCTTTTTTGGCTGGTACAGGGTCTCTTATTCTTTTATGTTCTGCTGCTGACAAATGAGGGAGAATTCAGGCTTTATATCTTTCTAGCCGTTGCACTAGGTTTCTCGATGTATCAGGCATTGATGAAACAGCTGTATATGAATATTCTCAAGTTTATCACGATGTGTATTTATCAAACCGTTCTCATCCTTAAAAGGCTGGTCATGTCGATCGTCTTCCAGCCGATCCGTTGGATTGTCACAATGGTCATAAGTGTTATACTGTTCTTGTTCCACTCGCTCTTACGTCTTGTTCGTTTTACGTTTCGGCTCGTGTGGAAGGTGCTGTCCATTGTTTGTTATCCGCTCATCTGGTTACTTAATGTGACCATTATTCATCGGATTCCCGAAAAATGGCGAACATCAATGAGATTGTTTTTCTCTAAAGGAGCAGGAATTTTACAAGGGACCAAGAAATTATCTGGTACCATCAAAACGAAATGGAAACAATTCTGGACAAAGTAAGAGAGGAGGCCTTCAACCTTGAACAAGAGAAAAAGAAATATCGCACAAATTCAAAATGATTACCAAAAACAAATGGAACAGCAAGCACAGCGCTTAAAACGCAAACGCCGAGGACTCCTTAGAAGGCTTACCGTGTTTGGTGTGATCGTGCTCATGTTTGCTGTCTTGGTAACAAGTGCCCTCTGGTCGCAATCGTCCTCATTAAAGGAAAAAGAAGAGAAGAAGGTTGCGCTCGAAAAAGAATTAAAGCAATTACAAACAAAGCAGGAAGATATTTCTGATGAAATTAAAAAGCTGAAAAGCAAGGAATACGTACTCGAACTGGCACGACGGGACTATTATATGTCCAAAAAAGGCGAAAAAATCTTTGATGTGGGCAATAAGAGCGATTAGCCTTGTTGACACTTAAAATTCAGTTTATGTATAATTGAACAAATGAGATTTTTTTATAAGTCTAAGGAGGAGCACTTTTTTTATGTCGATTGAAGTTGGCAGCAAGTTACAAGGGAAAGTTACGGGCATTACAAATTTTGGAGCTTTTGTGGAGTTGCCAGGCGGTTCAACTGGTCTCGTTCATATCAGTGAGGTAGCCGATAACTATGTAAAAGATATTAATGAGCATTTAAAAGTCGGTGAACAAGTTGAAGTGAAAGTGATTAACGTTGAAAAAGACGGTAAAATCGGCTTGTCCATTAAAAAAGCAAAAGATCGTCCTCAACAACAATCAAGACCGGTCAGAAATGATTTCCGTCCAAAGGAATCGTTTGAGCAAAAAATGAACAAATTCTTAAAAGATAGTGAAGACCGCTTAACATCTTTAAAACGTAACACGGAATCAAAACGTGGGGGACGCGGAGCAAGAAGAGGTTAACTTGTTGCTGCTTTCTATATATCTTTCACAACAAAGCACCTGCTGTCCGCAGGTGCTTTTTTTCTTGATCCATACGACATTTTTTGAGGTTTCGTCATTTAATTTAAAACTTCCTATTGACGGACAAGCGATTCCTTTGTATTATAGATCTTGTGCTTCTTAGCGCATTTTTATTATGGCGGTGTAGCTCAGCTGGCTAGAGCGTACGGTTCATACCCGTGAGGTCGGGGGTTCGATCCCCTCCGCCGCTATCCTTTTTATTAGAACATAAAAGCAAGGCCCGTTGGTCAAGCGGTTAAGACACCGCCCTTTCACGGCGGTAACACGGGTTCGAATCCCGTACGGGTCATCTTCGAAAACAGCTTTCTTTAGGAAAGCTGTTTTTTTTGTGTCTTCGTAAAATTCTGATGAAAGACATCGACTTTCAAGAAAGTATGCCTCTTTGACGAATAAAGCGTCGAACGTTTTATGGAAACGACAACTTCTTTTGACAAAATTTCTTTTTCACCTTCGCTATAATGACAAGCAACGAATATCAGGTGGGGGATGAAAAGATGGAAAAACTAGAAAGAAGAACTGATTTAACAGGAGCGGGGTTTGAAAGAATCAGTGCAGGGTTAAAAAAGATGAAAAACCTGTTTCTTCATCATACGCATTCTCTTTTTTTCTATAGAGGGTTTATTTATGTCGTTCTTGGTTTTTTATTAGGACGAGCCTTTATATTATCTGAAATTATGCCGTTTGCTCTGCCTTTCTTTGGCTCCATGCTGCTTATCAAAAGAGATAAGTCCATGCTTGCTTGTCTCGCTTTACTTGCTGGAGCCATGACGATATCACCTCAAAATGCATTGTTTGTGTTTGCGTCGCTGATCGTATTCCTTCTTATGTCCAAGGTGGTTTCTTTCATTATCAAAGACCCAGTGAAAACATTGCCGGTTGTCATTGTGCTGTCAATGCTGATCACCAGAGGAGCATTTGTTTATCTAGAGCAAGGTGCTGTGCAAAGCTACGATTACGTCATGGCGGGTGTCGAAGCAGGACTTGCCTTCATTTTGACACTGATTTTCCTTCAAAGCCTGCCGATTTTTACAGTCAGGAAAATCAAACACTCCTTAAAGGTTGAAGAAATTATTTGCTTTATGATTTTGATTGCCTCAGTTTTAACAGGTCTGGCTGGCATCACATTTCAAGGAATGCAGGCAGAGCATATTTTGTCACGATATGTAGTGCTGAGCTTTGCCTTTATTGGAGGAGCGAGTATTGGTTGTACAGTGGGTGTCGTGACTGGATTAATTCTCGGTCTCGCTAACATCGGAAACCTTTATCAGATGAGTCTTCTTGCCTTTTCAGGTTTATTAGGGGGATTGCTGAAAGAGGGGAAGAAAGCAGGCGCAGCCATTGGCTTAATTGTGGGTTCCTTACTTATTTCCTTGTACGGAGAAGGATCAGCAGGACTCATAACCACGCTATATGAATCACTGATTGCGGTTGCGCTCTTCTTGCTCACGCCACAATCAGTGACCTCTAAGGTAGCGAAATATATTCCTGGTACGGTAGAGCATGTACAGGAACAGCAGCAATACGCCCGGAAAGTACGAGATGTGACAGCAAAAAAGGTAGACCAATTTTCTAACGTATTTCATGCGCTGTCTGAGAGTTTTGCGACATTTTACGATTCCATTCCTGAAGAAAAGAAACAGGAAGAGGATGTAGATCTTTTTTTAAGTACGATCACAGAACGATCCTGTCAAACGTGCTATAAGAAAAATAAATGCTGGGTGCAGAACTTTGATACAACCTATGAACTGATGAAACAAGTTATGCATGAATCTGATGAAAAAACCTACGAGCAAAACCGGAAATTGAAGAAGAAATTTAGCCAGTACTGCTCAAAATCAAAACATGTCGAGGAATTGATTGAAGAGGAGATCGCTTACTATAAAGCCAACCAGACCCTGAAGAAAAAAGTCCAAGACAGCAGACGACTGGTAGCTGAACAACTGATGGGTGTCTCACAAGTGATGGAGGATTTTTCCCGGGAAATAAAACGGGAAAGAGAACAGCATTTTATTCAAGAAGAGCAGATGATAGAAGCACTTCAGCACTTTGGAATTGAAATTCAGCAAGTAGAAATTTATAGCTTGGAGCAGGGGAATGTCGATATTGAAATGAGAATCCCATATTGCCAAGGACATGGTGAATGTGAAAAAATCATCGCCCCTATGCTCTCAGATATTTTAGAAGAACAGATTTTAGTCAAAGCAGAGCAGTGTGCAGAGCACCCAACAGGCTATTGCCACGTTGTATTTGGCTCTGCAAAATCATATCGAGTGGCTACAGGCGTAGCGCATGCAGCAAAAGGCGGAGGATTAGTGTCTGGAGACAGCTACAGCATGATGGAGCTGGGTGCGGGCAAATATGCCGCGGCTATTAGTGATGGAATGGGCAATGGAGCAAGGGCTCATTTTGAAAGCAATGAAACGATTAAGCTGTTAGAAAAAATATTGGCATCAGGTATCAATGAAAAAGTGGCGATCAAAACCATTAATAGTATTTTATCTTTACGAACGACAGATGAAATCTATTCAACATTAGATTTATCCATTATTGATTTACAGGATGCGAGCTGTAAGTTCCTTAAGATCGGTTCAACACCCAGCTTTATTAAACGGGGTGATCAGGTGATGAAGGTACAAGCGAGCAACTTGCCGATTGGGATTATTGATGAATTTGAAGTGGAGGTTGTGAGTGAACAGATGAAGGCAGGAGATCTGCTGATTATGATGAGTGATGGCATTTTTGAAGGACCAAAGCATATTGAAAATCATGATCTTTGGGTGAAGCGCAAAATGAAAAGCTTTAAAACAGAAGATCCGCAAGAGATTGCTGATTTATTAATGGAAGAGGTCATTCGAACAAGATCGGGTCAAATCGACGACGATATGACGGTTGTTGTCATCAGGCTTGATCACAATACACCAAAATGGGCATCTATTCCGACGGGGACATTCTATCTTGAGAAACAAGAGATTTCTTGAAATATCGTATAATATGAATTTCTTCTGGCGATGATGGGGATATAAAGCATTCAGTTACGATCCCAGGAGGAATGAAGATGCGAAAAGGTCACGTAAACCAAATCTTATTGATTACAGATGGCTGCTCAAATCACGGGGAAGATCCACTTGCGATTGCCTCATTGGCAAAGGAACAAGGGATTACAGTCAATGTCATTGGCATTATGGAGGAAAACAGACACGATCATGAAGCAATGAAAGAAGTCGAGGGGATTGCCCTCGCAGGTGGGGGCATTCATCAAGTTGTCTACGTCCAGCAGTTATCTCAAACGGTACAAATGGTTACAAAAAAAGCGATGACACAAACTTTACAAGGTGTTGTGAATAAAGAATTGCAGCAAATACTTGGCAAAGATACTGAAATTGAAGAGCTTCCGCCTGATAAGCGTGGGGAAGTGATGGAAGTAGTCGATGAGTTAGGAGAGACGGTTCACCTTCAAGTACTTGTGCTTGTTGATACAAGTGCAAGTATGAAACCGAAGCTGCCTACCGTTAAAGAAGCACTCATTGACCTCTCTATTAGTTTAAATTCAAGAATTGGTGAAAATCAGTTTGGGATGTGTATATTTCCCGGGAAAAACTCAGATGCTGAAATTGTGTTGAATTGGACGCCTCGATTCGATTCACTGTCATCTATTTTCCCGAAACTGACCACGGGAGGAATTACTCCAACTGGACCAGCGCTTCGAGAAGCACTCCAGCATTTCAAATCAGTTCGTTCACGTAAAGGGCTGCTTGAATCAAAGGAAGAGTATGATGAATTCGGCTTCTAACATTCCGTTAGGCACGGTGATTCAAGGGAAATGGCATCACCATCATTACCGCATTGTAAAAGAGCTAGGAAAAGGGGCGAACGGTATTGTCTATCTAGCCGAATCGCCAAATGGTCAAGTAGCCCTTAAAGTGAGTGATGACAGTATGCTCATTGCATCTGAAGTCAATGTATTAAAATCCTTTTCTAAGGCTCCTGTGAAAACCATGGGGCCTTCTTTTTATGATATGGATGATGCGATTTATCCCGGCATGCTTCAAAAGCGTTCCTTTTATGTGATGGAGTATGTCAGAGGCCCATTACTGCTTGAATTTGTAAAACAAAAAGGTGATGAGTGGATCGTTGTTTTAATGGTTCAGCTTTTATCTAACCTGGCTCATTTACATCAAGAAGGCTGGATTTTTGGTGACTTGAAGCCAGATAATCTCATCGTGTCAGGTCCACCGGCCGCGATTCGGTGCATTGATGTAGGAGGAACGACAAAAGCAGGCAGGGCAATCAAGGAATATACCGAATTTTTTGATCGAGGCTATTGGGGATTTGGCACAAGAAAGGCAGAGCCATCTTATGATCTGTTTGCCTTAAGCATGGTGATGGTGAACTGTGCGTATAAGAAAGAATTCAAAAAAGAAGCAGAACCGGAAAAGCAGCTTTACAGAGCCATTGAAGGACATCCTTTATTAAAGCGATATGAAAGGGTGTTAAAGGCTGCTCTACAAGGTAAATATCAATCAGCGGCAGCTATGAAGAGTGCGATGCTGAAAGAAGGACAGCTGATCGCTTCAAGAAAAGCGAGTCAAAAGAAGCAGCAGCAAAAAAACGGGCAAAAGCCCGCTGTTCAACAAAATCAACAGGTGACTTCACGATCGAGAGTTGCAGCAGCAAAAAGAACGCCAGTACGCAAAAAATCAGGTGGGCTTTTTGAAACTGTTCTTATCGTGTGCAGTGTACTTGCTCTTTACTGTGCATATGTAGTTTTGTTCCTGCTATAGACCCTGTAAAAAAGCAGGCTTCATCTTTGCTTGGAGCTACTGAAAGTGATAGGATATGTATATCTTTAAATTACCTGCTCTTTGTGAGGAGGAAGTTGTGAATAGAATTGAATCATTTTTGAAAAAACATGATGTTTACCTTGAAAATACGACAGTCATTGTCGGGGTTTCTGGCGGACCAGATTCCATGCTTTTACTGCACGAACTAAACAAACGTCAAAAAGGTTCCTATCAGCTGATTGCAGCCCATGTAGATCACATGTTCAGAGGAGAAGAATCCTTTGCTGATTTGGCATTTGTTGAGGCGTACTGCAAGGAGCAAGGAATTCCTTTTGAATCGGCCCGCATACAAGTTACCCAATATGCAAAAGAAAACCACTTAAACAAACAGGCAGCTGCAAGAGAGTGCAGATATGCTTTCTTTCGTCAATTGATGGAGCAATACAACGCTCAATTTCTAGCGCTTGCACATCATGGAGACGACCAAGTAGAAACAATGATGATGAGGCTTGTGAGAGGGACTGTTGGAATAGGACTCGCAGGTATCCAAGCAAAACGTCCTTATCAAGATGGATGGCTGATTCGGCCGCTCATTGGATATTCCAAGGATGACGTGCTGAACGCTTGTGAAAAAGAACATATTCCCTATGTCATTGATCAAAGCAATCACACAGATGACTACTTGAGAAACCGGATAAGAAGACACATTCTTCCCGTGTTAAAAGAAGAGGCACCTCATGTACATGAAAGCTTTCAGTTTGTAAGTGACATGCTGACTGAAGATGAGCAATACTTGCAGGCATTAACAAAGGAACAAATGAACCAAGTGATAACGAATCAATCGCCTAAGCAAATTAAGATCAAAACGAAGCCTTTGCTTGACCTGCCTTTGCCTTTACAAAGAAGAGGCATTCAACTAATATTAAACTATCTTTATGAAAACACTCAATCAGCGTTTTCAAACCAGCATATTCTAGGGACTTTGGACTGGTTATCTCATACTGAACAACCGTCTGGATCATTAGATTTGCCAAAAGGTTTACAAGCTGTCAAGTCTTATGATTACTGTATGTTTACCTTTGAACGATCGCTTGTACTAGACCAGTCTTATGCTCTTCACTTAAAGGGTGAGCTTGGAGAGAAGCTTTTCCTTCCAAATGGGCAGTCTATCATGGTATCAAATCATGTTCCGAAGGATGCACGGAACGGAAACCATTTTTTCTTGCTTCAAAAAGATCATGTTCGTTTCCCTTTGATCATTCGCTCACGAAAAAATGGTGATCGAATCAAACTTAAAGGGATGAATGGATCAAAAAAGGTGAAGGATATATTTATTGATAAAAAAGTGCCTCTTGCAGAAAGAGACAGCTGGCCGATCGTCACTGACTCGGAGAATCAAATCATCTGGATCCCAGGTCTGAAAAAATCCGTTTTTGAAGAAATTGATATGACAAACAGCGATCTCATTGTATTACAATATAGACAGCATGAAAATTTGTAGGGGGCAAGCAAAAGCATGAAACAAGATATTGAAAAGGTTTTGATCTCAGAAGAAGAGATCCAGCAAAAAGTGAAGGAACTGGGTGCAACATTAACCAGCGATTATGATGGTAAATTTCCCCTGGCTATTGGTGTTTTGAAAGGGGCTCTTCCATTCATGGCAGACCTGATCAAACACATTGATACATATTTAGAACTTGATTTTATGGATGTATCTAGCTACGGAAAATCTACCGTATCTTCAGGAGAAGTAAAGATCATTAAAGATCTAGATACTTCTGTTGAAGGAAGAGATATTTTAATTATGGAAGATATCATCGACAGTGGGTTAACTTTGAGCTATCTGGTAGAGCTTTTCCGATACCGTAAAGCAAACTCCATAAAAATTGTGACATTGCTTGATAAACCAAGCGGTCGTAAAGCAGACATCAAAGCAGATTATGTTGGATTTGAAGTTCCAGATGCATTTGTTGTCGGCTATGGATTGGATTTCGCTGAACGTTACCGAAACCTCCCGTATATTGGAGTGTTAAAACCATCTGTTTACGAAGGCTAATCAGCATACGTATACATGAGGTTATTGGTTGTATTGGAATGATTTTCTATGATACTATTGACCATAGTTGTGCTTACTGTGGGAGGAGGTAAGGAATGAATCGGGTTTTTCGTAATACGATTTTTTATATACTTATTTTATTACTTGTGATAGGGGTAGTCAGTTGGTTAGGATCCCCTAATCAAAAGCCTGAGAACATGTCTTACAGCAAATTTTCGCAAAATCTAAGTGCGGGAAAAGTGGAGAGTATCTCCATTCAGCCTGTAAGAGGGGTTTATGAAATTCGTGGTCAATTAGATGGCGCGAAGAAAGATCAATACTTCATTACCCATGTTCCAGATGGTCAAGGTGTTGACCAGATTTACAGTGCACTAAAGAATACAGATGTAAAAGTAGAACCAGCACCTGAAACAAATGGATGGCTGCAAGTCCTGACAACCATCATTCCGTTCATCATCATCTTTATCCTGTTCTTCTTCTTATTGAACCAAGCTCAGGGCGGTGGAAGCCGTGTTATGAACTTTGGTAAGAGTAAGGCGAAGCTTTACACAGAAGAGAAGAAACGTGTGAAATTTAAAGATGTTGCCGGTGCAGATGAAGAAAAGCAAGAACTTGTAGAAGTGGTTGAATTCCTGAAGGACCCACGTAAATTTGCGGAGCTTGGCGCAAGAATTCCTAAAGGGGTTTTACTAGTAGGACCTCCAGGTACAGGTAAAACATTGCTTGCGAGAGCATCTGCAGGAGAAGCAGGCGTTCCTTTCTTCAGCATCAGTGGTTCTGACTTCGTCGAGATGTTCGTCGGGGTCGGTGCATCACGTGTACGTGATTTATTCGAAAATGCGAAAAAGAATGCACCATGCTTAATCTTTATTGATGAGATTGATGCAGTGGGTCGTCAGCGTGGAGCCGGTCTTGGCGGTGGTCATGACGAGCGTGAACAAACGCTTAACCAGCTTCTTGTTGAAATGGATGGTTTTAGTGCGAACGAAGGTATTATTATCATCGCTGCGACGAACCGTGCAGATATCCTAGATCCTGCATTGCTGCGTCCGGGACGTTTTGACCGTCAAATTACGGTTGACCGCCCAGATGTCATTGGCCGTGAAGAAGTGCTGAAGGTTCATGCGAAAAACAAACCGCTTGATGATGCAGTGAATTTGAAAGCCATTGCAAGCAGAACACCTGGGTTCTCTGGAGCAGATCTTGAGAACTTACTAAACGAAGCAGCACTTGTTGCTGCCCGTCATAACAAAAAGAAAATTGATATGCGTGATATCGACGAAGCGACTGACCGTGTCATCGCTGGGCCGGCTAAGAAAAGCCGCGTCATTTCGAAGAAAGAACGTAATATCGTGGCTTACCATGAAGCGGGTCATACCGTTATTGGTCTTATCCTAGACGAAGCGGACATGGTGCATAAAGTAACGATCGTTCCTCGTGGTCAGGCAGGCGGATATGCGGTCATGCTTCCAAGAGAAGACCGTTATTTCCAAACGAAACCAGAGCTTCTTGATAAAATTGTCGGCTTGCTCGGCGGTCGTGTTGCAGAGGAAATTACGTTTGGTGAAGTAAGTACAGGTGCTCACAACGACTTCCAGCGTGCAACTGGCATTGCAAGAAAAATGGTTACAGAGTTCGGTATGTCTGATAAACTTGGTCCACTTCAATTCGGTCAAGCACAAGGAGGTCAAGTATTCCTTGGCCGTGACTTTAACAACGAGCCGAATTATAGTGAAGCGATCGCTTACGAAATTGACCAAGAAATTCAGCGTTTCATCAAGGACAGCTACGAACGTGCGAAACAAATTCTCACTGAGAATAAAGATAAGCTAGAAATCATCGCACAAGCCCTTCTAGAAGTTGAAACATTAGATGCTGAGCAAATTAAATCTCTTTACGAAACTGGAAAGCTTCCAGAGCGTGTATACGCAGATGACGAAGAGAAAAACGATGATGTGAAAGTGAACATCAAGAAAAAAGAAGAAGATGAGGAGATCTAATCTCCTTCTGTGAAAGCTGCCGGGATCACCGGCAGCTTTTTTTATTTCGATTCCTGAATGGATCGGTTTCGAATTGTTTACAAATGGAACTCAATTCGTGTATGGTATGATAGAAAGTCGAAAAATGCTCTTTTTGAGAAACTATTCAAAGTGGTGATGAAGTTGTTACTCGTGATAGATGTAGGGAACACAAATACCGTTTTAGGTGTTTATCATAATGGCGATCTAAACTACCATTGGCGAATTGAAACAAGCCGTCATAAAACAGAAGATGAATTTGGTATGGCTATCAGGTCTTTATTTGATTATGTCGGGCTGATGTTTGACCAAATAGAAGGAATTATCATTTCGTCTGTTGTCCCGCCAATGATGTTTGCATTAGAAAGAATGTGCGAGAAGTACTTTCACATAACTCCCCAAATTGTAGGGCCTGGAATGAAAACTGGATTAAACATTATGTGTGACAATCCAAAGGAAGTCGGGGCTGATCGAATTGTGAATGCAGTAGCGGCGATTTATCTATATGGGGCACCTCTCATTGTCGTAGACTTTGGCACAGCGACAACCTACTGCTATATCAATGAACAAAAACAATACATGGGTGGGGCAATTGCACCTGGTATTACCATCTCAACAGAGGCTTTATATACAAGAGCGGCGAAACTGCCAAGAATTGAAATTGTCCGTCCAGATCACATTGTTGGAAAAAACACCATCAGTGCAATGCAATCCGGCATCCTTTATGGATATGTTGGGCAAGTCGAGGGAATAGTGAAACGGATGAAGCAGCAAGCGAAACAAACACCGAAAGTCATTGCAACAGGCGGTTTGTCGACATTGATTGGAAATGAATCAGACTGCATTGATATTGTCGATCCGTTCTTAACATTAAAAGGACTTCAACTCATTTATGAACGTAATCGTGTCGGTGTACTATAGGAGGTTTAAAATCGAATGGACTACTTAGTTAAAGCGTTAGCATATGACGGAAAAGTCCGAGCATATGCTGCAAACACAACAGATACAATCAACGAAGCACAAAGAAGACACCATACATGGCCAACAGCATCAGCAGCGATTGGCAGAACAATGACAGCTACAGTCATGATGGGTGCTATGCTGAAAGGCGAAAATAAGCTAACGGTCAAAATTGAAGGCGGTGGACCAATCGGTGCCATCATTGCTGATGGAAACGCAAAGGGCCAGGTGCGCGGATATGTCTCAAACCCACAAGTCCACTTTGACTTAAATGAACATGGCAAGCTAGATGTTAGACGTGCAGTCGGGACATCTGGAACGTTAAGTGTTGTCAAAGATATCGGACTGAAAGATCACTTTACAGGACAAACGGAGATCGTCTCAGGTGAAATTGGAGATGACTTCACTTATTATCTTGTCTCTTCTGAGCAAGTGCCTTCCTCTGTTGGTGTAGGGGTTCTCGTCAATCCAGATAACTCGATTCTCTCAGCTGGCGGTTTCATCATTCAATTGCTGCCTGGAACAGAAGATGCTGTCATCGAAAGGCTAGAAAAGCGGCTCTCAACCATTGAACCCATTTCTAAACTCATTGAAAAAGGGATGACACCAGAAGAAATTTTAGAAGAAGTACTCGGAGAAAAACCTCAAATTTTAGAAACTGTACCTGTCGAATTCTCTTGTAACTGCTCAAAAGAACGTTTTGCTAATGGCATTATCAGCCTAGGAAAAGCCGAAATTGAAGACATGATTGAACAAGAGGGACAAGCAGAAGCTCAATGCCATTTTTGTAACGAAACGTATGTATTTACAAAAGAAGAGCTAGAAGAGCTACGTGAAGAAATAACCCGCTAAGCTCTAAGCAGCGGGTTTTCTTTTTTGAATGGAAAGGAGACGAATGATGAGACTGAAAGCAAGAGTAGTATGGACATTTATCCTTGTGTTGCTTATGATCAATGCCGGTGTTATTGCATATGTATTAACAAAGTCGCAAATGTCACAGGCTTCTTCAAACGGGAAGAGCGGTGAAGAAATTGCGTCGATTGGAAAAGAGAAGGTGACACGTCAAGAATGGTTAAAGAAGATGGAAGACCGCTATGGAAAGGCAACACTTGAGCAAATGATTAATCAGAAGGTGGTCGATCAGCTCGCGAAAGAAAACAAGCTTGAGGTGTCCTCAAAAGAAATCAATCGTGAATTGCTGATGCTTAAAGCGGTATCTAATAATTTCTACGAAGATGGACATACGAGTGAAAAGGACTGGACAGAACAGATTCGTTATCAAATTTTATTAGAGCAGCTTTTAACGAGAGATGCTGTCGTTTCCGAAAAAGAAGCGAAATCCTTTTATGAAAAAAACAAGGACTTATATCAATATGATGATTCATACCGTATTCGTCATATCGTCGTGAAGACAAAAGGCGAAGCTGAAAATGTATTGAAGGATCTGAAAGGCGGATCTAGCTTCGAGGCGGTGGCAGCTGAACGCTCCATTGACCGCTACACCTCTCCATATGGCGGAGATCTTGGGTTTGTG
The DNA here is from genome assembly GCA_011634705.1 of Andricus grossulariae. NCBI lineage: Eukaryota > Metazoa > Arthropoda > Insecta > Hymenoptera > Cynipidae > Andricus > Andricus grossulariae. The sequence goes on from JAABKJ010000235.1 coordinate 46,183, forward strand.
ACAGAAGAACAAGAAAGTATCCCAGCCCTATACATACAGGAAGCTCAAAAGCTTCAGCCAGATGAATGGACTAAAGAACCGATCGAGACCAAAAATGGGTATGCCATTATTCAACTAAAAGAAAAATTAAATGGCCGCTCCTTCTCTTATGAAGAAGTCAAAAATCAGATCAAAAGGCAGATTGCCATGGAAGATCTAGGTGAAAAGGCGAATGTCAAAACCCTGTGGAAAGAAGCAAAAGTCACATGGTTTTACGATGGCGAGCAGGACTAAAAGCATTGACAAAATTTTTCGAAATTGATAATTTAATATTAATACAATAAAATTACTCGGAGATAGAGGTGTTAGTGATGGCTCGTATTGCAAATTCAGTTTTTGAACTAATAGGAAATACACCAGTCGTTAAATTAAACCGTTTAGTAGATGAAGACAGTGCGGATGTCTACTTGAAACTTGAATATATGAACCCGGGCAGCAGTGTAAAAGATCGTATTGCGTTAGCGATGATCGAAGATGCTGAAGCGAAAGGTACTTTAAAAGCCGGCGACACGCTCATCGAACCAACAAGCGGAAACACAGGGATCGGTCTTGCAATGGTAGCGGCAGCTAAAGGAATTAACGCAATTCTAGTGATGCCAGACACAATGAGTCAGGAGCGCCGCAACCTTTTACGCGCTTATGGTGCAGAGCTTGTATTAACACCAGGTGCAGAAGGAATGAAAGGTGCCATCAAAAAGGCAGAAGAATTGGCAGAAGAGCACGGTTACTTCATGCCTCAGCAATTTAGCAACGAAGCCAATGCGGAGATTCACCGCCGTACTACAGGAAAAGAAATTCTTGAACAGTTTGACGGCGAGCTTGATGCATTTATTGCAGGTGTTGGTACGGGCGGCACAATTACGGGTGCTGGTGAAGTCCTAAAAGAAGCCATCCCATCGATTCAGCTTTATGCGGTAGAGCCGACAGATTCTCCTGTATTATCAGGCGGAAAGCCAGGCCCGCATAAAATCCAAGGGATTGGAGCAGGATTTATCCCTTCCATCTTGAACACGGAAGTATATGACGGCATTATCCAAGTGAAAAACGAAGATGCATTTGAGCTTGCAAGAAGAGCAGCGAAAGAGGAAGGGATCCTCGGCGGTATTTCTTCAGGAGCAGCTATTTACGCAGCACTTCAAACAGCGAAGAAGCTTGGTAAAGGGAAAAAGGTTCTGGCAATTATCCCAAGTAATGGGGAACGTTACCTCAGCACACCTCTTTATCAATTCGATTAAACCGATTACCCCAGCATTTGCTGGGGTTTTTTTATGAAATCTGTAGATGGAAAGCAAATACTATTTTCTAAATAAATTGGATTGCATTACAATAAGATTAATGAAAATGAAAAAGGATGATAACATGACACAACGCAGGCCGATGGGCATCAAAATTCCTTTTACGAAAGATGCATTCTTGAAAAGATACGAACAATTAACTGCTGGCGAAACACACCATGTTCTACTTGAAAGTGCTCGCGGTGGTTCCTACAGCATTGCTGGCATTCACCCAATCGCTAAAGCGAAGGGTAAAGACGGGATGACAACCATCCATTATCAAGATGAGGTGCTGTTCAAAGAAGGTGATCCATTTAGAGCGTTTACGGATTGGTTCCAAACCCTTCAAACCGAAACGAATGAGGAATACCCTGATTTTCAAGGCGGAGCCATTGGATTTTTAAGCTATGATTATGCTAGATATATTGAACATTTTAAGATGTTGTCCATTGATGACCTGAAAACACCAGATCTTTATTTTCTCGTGTTTAATGATGTTGCGGTCTTTGATCATGAAGAAAACGTGCTGTGGCTGATTACTCACACAGAGGGAGCGGAACCCGTGAGTGACACTCATCAAAGACTCGAAGATTTGAAGCAAAAGTGGACAAGCTTTGCAAAAGAATCAGCGCAATCACCTGTTCATGAATCTTCTGCAGAATTTGTACCAGCAGCACCTTTTACCGAAGAAACCTTTGGAGAAGCAGTAGAGAAGATTAAGCAATATATCGCAAGCGGTGATGTGTTCCAAGTGAATTTATCCATCAGACAAGAGGAACAGCTCCACACACATCCGTATGATTTATATAAAACGTTACGTCAAGTCAATCCATCTCCTTATATGTCTTATCTGCACACGCCTGATTTCCAAATCGTTTGTGGATCTCCAGAGCTGCTTATTAAGAAAAAGGGGACTCAATTAGAAACAAGACCAATTGCGGGTACAAGATCAAGAGGCAAAGACGATGCTGAGGATCAAGCGCTGGCAAAAGAGCTCATTGAAAATGAAAAAGAACGCGCGGAGCATGTGATGCTCGTGGATCTAGAGCGGAATGACCTTGGACGCGTGTCCACTTATGGCTCAGTAAAAGTGAACGAATTTATGGCGATTGAGAAATATTCACACGTGATGCACATTGTATCCAACGTACAAGGGGAACTGCGTAATGATTGTGATGCAGTAGATGTCATGAGAGCTGTATTCCCAGGCGGAACAATTACAGGTGCTCCAAAGGTGAGAACAATGGAAATCATAGAAGAGCTTGAGCCAACAAGGCGTGGGCTTTATACTGGATCTATAGGCTGGTTTGGATTCAATCAAGATATGCACTTTAACATCGTCATTCGTACGGCGTACTGCACTGAAGGCAAAGCCTTTATGCAGTCGGGTGCTGGGATCGTCATCGATTCTGTACCAAAGCACGAATACAAAGAATCGATTAAAAAAGCCTATGCAGTGAAAAAAGCATTACAGTTGAGCAAAGAAGAGACTATTTTGAGTTAGAGGTGAGCAGAGCATGATATTAATGATTGATAATTATGATTCATTTACGTACAACTTGGTCCAGTATTTAGGTGAGCTTGGAGAAGAATTGATCGTGAAACGGAATGATCAAGTAACCATTCAAGAAATCGAAGAACTCAAGCCAGATTTTCTCATGATTTCCCCGGGGCCATGCAGTCCTGATGAAGCGGGAATTAGTATGGAGGCGATCAAGCACTTTGCGGGAAGTATTCCGATCTTCGGTGTGTGCCTAGGTCATCAATCCATCGCACAAGTTTTTGGCGGGGATGTCATTCGTGCAGAACGCTTAATGCATGGTAAAACGTCAGAGATTGCTCATGACGGAAAAGGTGTCTTCACTGGACTCCAAAATCCGCTTGTCGCAACGAGATATCATTCATTAATTGTCAAAAACGAGACGCTGCCGGAGTGCTTTGACGCAACAGCCAGCACAAAGGAAGGCGAGCTCATGGCCATTCGCCATAAAGAGCTGCCGATTGAAAGTGTACAGTTTCATCCTGAATCGATTATGACGTCCTTCGGAAAAGAAATGCTGAAAAATTTCATTGAAACCTATCGTAAAAAGGGGCATGAAGTAAACGCATGATCATTTATCTGAACGGTCAGTATATAGAGGAGAAAGACGCGACTCTTTCTCCTTTTGATCATGGTTTTCTATATGGCATCGGTGTATTCGAAACATTTACCAGCCTGGCAGGACAAGTCTTTCTGTTAGATTGGCACCTTGAAAGGCTCAATCAATCATTGCGTGACCTTTGCATCGAATCCACAATAGAGAAACCATTTGTACTCGACATCATTCATACCTTACTGAATAAAAACGAAATAGCCGGTGGTCATGCGAGAATTCGCTTCAATGTTTCTGCAGGCAGAGGCAATGGATTTTCTGCAGATCCTTATGAAGAGCCTGTCGTGTTTGTCATGATCTCTCCATTCCGGCCCGAATCTGTTTTAGATGAGAAACAGGGAGTCATTCTTCAAACAAGGAGAAATACGCCAGAAGGTCCAAGGCGCCTCAAGTCTCATCATTATATGAACAACATGCTCGCAAAAAGAGAAGTGGGAAATGATCCGTCGTTAGAAGGCATCTTTTTAACAAAAGAAAATGATGTGGCAGAAGGAATTACCTCCAATGTATTTTGGCGAAAAGGCGATGTGATTTATACACCGTCACTTGATACAGGCATTTTAAATGGGGTCACTCGTCGATATTGTATCGAAACACTCCAAGCGATGGAGGCTTCACTAAAAGTAGGGCGATACCCGTTCTCCCATTTGCTATCAGCTGATGAGGCATGGATGACCAATTCTGTTCAAGGGATTGTGCCTTTCAGAAGTATAGGGGAAATCTCCTTTTCCCAAAACAGCCGGATATTCTCAACAAAATTGCGAACACAATATACAAAAGAACGTCTAGATCATAAAGAGTAGGTGGACACAATGACACAACAAGTGATAAAACAGCCTAAAATCATACAAGCCAAGCACCACACCCTTAGTTATGAAGAAAAGACATTGGTTATGGGCATTTTAAATGTCACACCTGACTCTTTTTCAGATGGAGGAAAGTTTAATCAAGTGGATAAAGCGCTGGCTCATGCAGCACAGCTGATAGAAGACGGGGCGCATATCATTGATATTGGCGGAGAATCGACTCGCCCAGGAGCGGCATTTGTCTCAGAACAAGAGGAGCTTTCAAGAGTCATTCCCGTCATTGAAAAGATCACAAAAGAATTGGATGTACCGATTTCCATTGATACGTATAAAGCCCATGTGGCAGATGAAGCAGTGAAAGCCGGAGCTTCCATCATTAATGATGTATGGGGAGCGAAGGCAGATCCTCAAATGGCGCATGTGGCAGCGAAGCACAATGTGCCGATTATTTTAATGCACAATCGGCCAGAGCGAAACTACACACATCTAATTTCAGATATGATCGCAGATTTGAAAGAGAGTGTTCAAATTGCGAAACAAGCCGGTGTCCGTGATGACATGATCATATTGGACCCAGGTGTAGGGTTTGCGAAAAATAAAGAGGACAACCTGATGGTCATGAATGAGCTCGAACATTTTTGTCACCTTGGGTATCCACTGCTCTTAGCTACATCTCGAAAACGATTCATCGGAGCTGTCTTAGACCTGCCACCGGAAGAACGTACTGAAGGAACGGGGGCTACGGTCTGCCTTGGGATTCAAAAAGGCAGTGCGATGGTTCGCGTACATGATGTAAAAGAAATCGCAAGAATGGCAAAAATGATGGATGCCATGTTGAATAAGGGAGGCGCTTATCATCGATAAAGTATATGTAAATGGAATGGAATTTTACGGCTACCATGGCGTATTTGCAGAAGAAAATAAATTAGGACAGCGGTTCCGTGTGGATTTAACAGCTTCACTTGATTTAAGTAAAGCCGGACAAACGGATGACCTCAATGAGACCATCAATTATGCGGAGCTCTACCAAATCTGCAAAAGCATTGTAGAGGGTGAATCCGTCAACCTTGTTGAAACACTGACAGAAAGAATTGCAATCCAAGTGTTAAAGGACTTCCCGACAGTTCAGGAATGTACAGTGAAGGTGATCAAACCAGATCCGCCAATTCCAGGACACTATCAGTCTGTTGCCATTGAAATGACGAGATCGCGCGCATGAACAATACCGCATACATCGCTTTAGGTTCGAACATAGGGAAAAAGGAAACCTATTTAAAAGAAGCCGTCAAAAAACTGCACGAACATCCAGAGGTTCAAGTAGAATCAATCTCATCTATATATGAAACAACACCTGTAGGTTACGAAAACCAAGATGACTTTTTAAATATGGCTGTGAAAATTACCACCTCGCTTCGTCCAAATGAACTACTGACACTTACTCAGAAAATCGAGCAAGAGTTAGGCAGAACAAGAGAAGTGAGATGGGGACCGCGAACGGCTGACCTTGACATTTTACTTTATAATCGTGAAAATATTGAAACAGAACAGCTTGTAGTGCCACATCCTAGAATGTACGAACGTTTATTCGTTCTCGTTCCGATGAGTGAGATTTGCCCAGAAATCGGCGAAGTGCAAATAAATGCCGTAACAAACCAAGAAGGTGTAAGCATATGGAAAAAGACATGTGGGGTAGAAGAATTCGTGCATACCGAAAGCTAAAAGGGTATACTCAGGAAGGGTTCGCGAAAAGACTGGGCATCTCTGTCTCTGTCTTAGGAGAAATTGAGCGAGGCAATCGATTACCAACAAACCAATTGGTTGGTCAAATAGCAAATGCTTTAAATATAACGGTGGAAGAACTATCGCCAATTCTTGAAGAAGGAAGGAGGGGAAATGATGTTTAAAATCGGAGATATCGACATTAAAAACAAAGTGGTGCTCGCGCCTATGGCTGGTGTTTGCAACTCTGCCTTCAGACTGACAGTGAAAGAGTTTGGAGCAGGTTTAGTCTGCGCTGAAATGGTCAGTGACAAGGCGATCCTGATCAACAATGCAAGAACAATGGGTATGCTATACATTGATGAACGGGAAAAGCCTTTGAGCCTTCAAATATTTGGAGGAGAAAAAGACACTCTCGTTGAAGCGGCAAAGTTTGTAGACCAGAATACCACAGCGGACATTATTGATATCAACATGGGCTGTCCTGTACCGAAGATTACGAAATGTGATGCAGGAGCGAAATGGTTGCTTGATCCAAACAAGATTTATGAAATGGTCTCTGCTGTTGTAGATGCTGTAGATAAGCCTGTTACGGTGAAAATGAGAATGGGCTGGGACGAAGATCATATCTTCGCTATCGACAATGCCCGTGCTGTTGAACGAGCAGGTGGCCAAGCGGTTGCGCTTCACGGACGGACACGTGTGCAGATGTACGAAGGAACAGCGAATTGGGATATTATAAAAGAGGTCAAACAATCTGTTTCCATTCCTGTCATCGGCAATGGAGATGTCAAAACCCCTCAGGATGCAAAACGTATGCTTGATGAAACGGGTGTAGATGCTGTCATGATTGGAAGAGCCGCACTAGGAAACCCGTGGATGATCTATCGAACGGTTCATTATTTAGAAACGGGTGAACTGAAAGAAGAGCCAAATGTACGTGAGAAGATGTCAGTGTGCAAGCTTCACTTAGACAGACTCATTGATCTAAAAGGCGAGCATGTGGCTGTCAGAGAAATGAGAAAGCACGCAGCATGGTACTTAAAAGGTGTCCGAGGCAATGCGGACGTGAGAAATCAAATCAATCAAAGTGAAACGAGAGCGGAGCTTGTACAAGTTCTTGATGACTTTACGATCGAAGCCGAGGCAAAAGAGCTTCAAAGTAAGTAGGATAAGACTATCTTTCTTTTTGTAGCTCACTGCTAGTGCATGTACTGGCAGTTTTTCTGCTTTTCTCTGCAAAATACATTATTGGAGTGATATAAATGAGTAATGAAGGGCTTAATAACGAAGAATTAAATGACCAATTCCAGGTCAGACGTGACAAAATGAATAAAATGAGAGAAGAGGGTATCGATCCATTCGGTGAACGATATGACCGTTCTCATCAATCTGCACAAATTATTGCTGAATACGATGAGTTTTCTAAAGAAGACTTAGAAGAAAAGTCTGCCCAAGTGACAATCGCTGGACGTATGATGACAAAGCGTGGAAAAGGGAAAGCTGGCTTTGCGCATATACAAGACTTAGAAGGACAAATTCAAATCTACGTTCGTAAAGATAGTGTAGGAGAAGAAGCTTACGAATTATTCAAAAGCTCAGACCTAGGCGATATTATCGGTGTAACAGGAGCGGTATTTAAAACGAATGTAGGAGAACTTTCTATTAAAGCGACTAGCTTTGAGGTTCTCACAAAAGCACTTCGCCCGCTTCCTGATAAATATCATGGACTTAAAGATGTTGAACAACGTTATCGTCAGCGTTACCTTGACCTGATTGTAAATCCAGAAAGTAAGCAGACGTTCATCATGCGAAGCAAGATCATTCAATCTATGAGAAGATACTTAGATTCTAAAGGATACCTAGAAGTTGAAACACCAACAATGCACAGCATCCCTGGTGGTGCATCAGCACGTCCTTTCATTACTCATCATAATGCACTGGATATGCCGCTCTATATGCGTATTGCGATTGAACTGCACTTAAAACGCCTCATTGTCGGTGGCCTAGAGAAAGTATACGAGATTGGACGTGTATTCCGTAACGAAGGTGTATCAACTCGTCATAACCCAGAATTCACTATGATCGAGCTGTACGAAGCTTACGCAGATTACAAAGACATCATGAACCTAACTGAAAACCTGATTGCTCATATTGCCGAAGAGGTACTAGGAACAACCACGATTCAATATGGAGAAGATGAAATTGATCTCAAGCCTGAATGGAAGAGACTCCATATGGTTGAAGCGGTCAAAGAAGCAACTGGTGTAGACTTCTGGCAGGAGATGTCTGTAGAAGAAGCGAAACAGCATGCAGCTGATCACGGAATTGAAATTACGAAAAACATGACAGTAGGTCATATCATCAATGAGTTCTTCGAGCAAAAAGTTGAGGAAACATTGGTACAGCCTACATTTATTTACGGACACCCAGTGGAGATTTCTCCATTAGCTAAGAAAAATCCTGAAGACCCTCGCTTCACTGATCGCTTTGAGCTATTTATCGTACGTCGTGAACATGCTAATGCATTCACAGAGCTAAACGATCCAATCGATCAAAGAGAACGATTTGAAGCTCAATTAAAAGAACGTGAAGAAGGAAATGACGAAGCGCATCTAATGGATGACGATTTTGTTGAAGCATTAGAATACGGTATGCCTCCAACAGGCGGACTAGGAATCGGTATCGACCGGTTAATCATGCTATTAACAAATTCTCCATCAATCAGAGATGTACTGCTTTTCCCACAAATGAGAAACCGCTAATACATCAATTAAAGCGCCATTTTAACTAGGGCGCTTTTTATTTTTCATAAAATGAATCTTTTTTTAAAAAAACTATTGCAAGGAAAGAATCAAGATGGTATATTATTATTCGTTGCCGCAAAACAGCAACGAGGTTAAAAAAAGAAATTGAAAAAACTTCTTGACTTTAACCAATACGAAATGTTAAGATATTAAAGTCGCTTACGAGCGATAACGAAAATGATCTTTGAAAACTAAACAAGACAAAACGTACCTGTTAATTCGAGTTTTATAAAAAATCCTATGTTATATCATAGGTAGTCAGTCAAACGCTGACGAAAAACAAAACTTCGGTTTTGTACTTTTTCGGAGAGTTTGATCCTGGCT
>JAABKJ010000236.1:0-52022 GCA_011634705.1 Andricus grossulariae
ACACATCACTACTTTACCACCGAGCAATTCACGCCTACCCCGAAAGGGAAACAGCTTAATGATATAATAATAATATTACTGTTCTTACATACATACGTACATACATACATACATCTGTATATATATAGACACACACACCCTAGTTTGGCAGTGCTATTATAATATTCGTCGTAAATTAAAATTAGTTAAGTATAGTTAATATACCAGATCATTTCTTGGACAATATTATTGGAAAACTCAGAATTTAGTAAAATTTAATTTATAATTTTAATCTATAAAATAATCAATATCTATATTTTTTACAGAAACATCACCTCGTCTGAAAAAACCTAAAGTGGAAAGTTCAGAATCTTTGCCATCCTTTCTTAAAGAGGATGTTGTACTACGGCATTTTTACATGGGTTCATTACGTCCTTTTGCAGTTTTTCAAAAGGGCCAACTTCATCGAATCTATTTAGTTCATGTTGACGGTAATTTTAATACTAAAATACCATATAAAATCAATATTATAGAGTCCCACCTAAAACATCTAGGTATTGTTTACTCATAGAGAAAGCTTTGTACTCGTAATAATTTTAAATATATTTGAAAAATGGGCGTGGGTTTGCGTTTCGTTCTTTTTGTTACTCGATAACTTGAAGACGATTGTATACATAAATTAATGGAATGGGGAGGGATTTTTTCAATCAATGGTGTTCCAAAACTGAAACAACAATGCTAGGAAGATCTGTATTGAATCTAATACAAATGTATATGAAGTAATTTGCACACATGTTTAGTTGAAATTTAATATCCATTAAAATATGAATAGCTGTACACTTCATATTAAATATAATATACAGGTTGGTATATCAGCGTCCTTTATAACTCAAAGTGCTTTCATTTCTTTAAATCTTATCAAATATTCGCAATTGAAGTAATAATCTAGGATTCGTCGATTGAATTGCTTTTTATGATCAAAGTGCAACGTCCATGTGAAACTCTTTCCAAAATTTGCCCTGAATGGTAGAAATCCCAATTTGTTGATTTTCTGGAAAAGTCTGAATTTTTGTTTTTCAAATCGGTTAAAAATATCATTAACATTTGGCAATTATTTGAACAATTATTAATCGTTTAGTTGCAGCTTTTTATAGGAAAGGTCAGTTAATATTCAGTATTTTCTTATCTCAAAACGTATTCTCTGATTCTTTAAATAATAATCTTTCTTTTAAGTTACTTTATATTTTCAGATCGGTTTCGTTGAGATAAGAAAATACTGATTATTCAGAGACATAGTATTAGAGATGCGAAAAACCTAAAATCTTCTCCATCTTTCCTATGAAAAGAAGCAAGTGATTTTAGTTTTTTGAATAATTGCAAACTGTCTTTCACAAAAAAACTTTTACCCTTTACATCTATCAATTGCGCCATTAATTCAAAAAAAAAAAAAATAATTTTTTACGATTTATATATACGATTTAGTAGAAAACAAAATTATGTAAATAAAAATTGTATGAAAAATTGCAAAATATGTTAAAAAAATATATTATTTCTTACATTCAACAACTATATCATTTATTCCAAATAACAGTAACTTTTCACAATTTATTCGGGAAAAGAAAATGCTTAAATAAAGAATAATTGATTAAAAAGTTATTTGTGGACCAGTCTATAGTGAGCATACAGTTGATTCAAATGTTGAATGTTGTTGCAATTCAAAAACACAATTTCAAATTCAATTTCGTGGAAATTATTTGAATACTCATAGTTTAGTAAAGTACAGTAGTTCTAAGTAAATGAATTTTGTAAACTTTGAAATTATTCATAACTATTTATATTTTTCTTACAGGGCGTGGCGTTAAACAATATATACTGGAACCCACCATTGCTCCTCTGGAAAATATATTCTATAATGGGTATTACGTTGGGACATACCAAGAGGCGACAAAGACTTTCCATTTTCTTTAGCAATAGGTACATGCAATTCCTCGTCCAGCTGGTAGTTTAAAAACTAAAATAGAATCTAAGTCAAGTATATTATAGAATTTTGCCAAAAGTGTCCAGTTTTTCCTCAGTTAAGGGAAATTTTGGATCTTTATAAAATATTAATACGAAATTTCTGCAATGATTAAAATGTACATTTTTGAGAGAAATACCCAATTTTTTGGGTGCACAAAAAATCCTAATGTGTCGTTATCATGGCCCATTCGGTTGATTTTAGTTTTCGATATATTCGCGTCTTTGTGAACAAGGGTAAAAAACTTTGAATATGAGATTATGATGGGAAATCATATTTCACTATTCTCTATTTGGTGATATTATACTTATGTCTTAGAAGCAACTGGAAGTCGGTTTTTATGTTTCAAGAAAAAACATGACACATGTGCGTATGGCATACACCAATTCAAATGGTTATTTAAGGAAAAGCAGTTTTTTGAAGCTTCAACTTCAAAAATGACCTAGATATCGTTTTTCAAACTATAGGCTTCTTTTGGGCCTAAAATATCAAGAATTTAGCCGGATACATATATTCTTCTGAACGTAATTTTATACCAACCAAATACGCTCTTCTCTTTCATAATGACACATATGTGTTTTTTTCACCCTCAGTATTTTATCACACAAAAATAACAAATGGTGAACAATGATTTAACTACATTGCTAGGGGTAATATTGACATGCAAAAAATAAAGATCGGCAAGGGTACACTGAAAGATCAATAGTTAATATTCATTTAACCCTTGCCGATCTTCATTCTTTTGCATTCAGAGATTACCACCAGAATTCTTACCTAAAACGTGTTTTACCCTTTGTTTTTTATGCTAATATGCTTAGTAGTTTTGAATATAATATTTTTACATTTCGATAATAATATGCTTTATATTTTCTCTTACAGAATCAAGTAAAGAACGGAAAAAAGATCTTTCCTCTCGTCGACATAACACAAACTGAAATAATGCTAAATTCCCTCTCCGAACAAGTAAACATAATGAAGATCGACCGCCACACATGAACATTGTCAGAAAATCAAAAGTTGATAACGAATGTAAAACTATCAATATAAATAAACAGATTTAGCATGAACACGAATTTCTTTTTGAAGTCACATTATTGAAATTTCACACTTCCCTGAAGATGATTTATTACTTTTTGTTCATGAGGGAATACGCTTTTTTCTATTCGAGAATAGAAACCTCCCATCACTTTGTAGGTATTTATATGCTTTTTAAATTAAATAGAAAAATCTATCATATGCATATACCTGCATAAATTTTGTTTGTTACCCATAAGGGTGGGTTATTGTTAACTGTTCAATAAATTAATGAATCATCAAATTAAATTGAAGTTCATACATAAGAAATTTTGTTAATCACCGTATCACAAAATATATATAATTTATCAAATATTAAAATATTATTGTATTAATTAATTTTTTTCAGGTGTTTGAAGCTTTTCTACGAGTAAAAATACTTGAGAACAAATTTTGATGAGTTTGTAATATCATAAAAGGATTGCTACAAGAATTGAAACACCTAGAAAAGTCATGGAATTTTGAGAAAATGACTAGATTTTCTTCGCTTACACCTTATCAAAGGTCTTAATAATTATTTCAGTACATTACGGCGAATTGTATAATTGTGAATTGAATTTTTTTGCTAACAAAAGTGATATGGTTATGAGTCTAGAATTAAAAAGTTTGTTTAAAAATAATATTACTGATAATTTTTCAGGATTCCATGATTATTGAAAAGCTATTTACATTCTCTGGTAAAAATTATTTCTATAAAGTTGTACAAAAACTTTTTTGACTGCTATGCAAATATATGAGAATTTTTACTAAGATAATTGATTTTACATCAATCTTTAACGCATTTTTAACTTGGAAAGGTTTGTTTTCAAATTTTCATTATCTCAAATTTTGAAAAAATTCTAATTGAGCTTTCATTTTGCGATCGTAGGTTTTTATATATTTTATTCGAAAGTAGTATTCATTCATAATTGTGTATAGAAATATGTAATTTTACAATGAAAAATATTAAAAAACGACAAATTTAGCTAAAAAGAATATGTGAATAATTACAGTTTTCCCACACGTATATTTTTGTAAAATTACATACCAAGGTGCAAGTGTGAAATAAGTAATGAATTAATTCACGAGCCTTTGTAGGAATTCACAATCTTCTACAAAAAAACTAGATTTTGTTTTGCTGTTATAGATTTTTATTTTTTTTCTTAAAAACTTGTTATTCTTAATAAAACATCATAAAGCTTGATTGTTATGCATTACAAATCTTGATTTTTGATATTTTATAGTTTTCTGTGCCTTACTTTTATAAAATCTATAATGTTGAAATTATATAAACTTGACTGTATGTAAAAAAATTGACCTAGAGTTTATTCAAAAATAGACCTGAATGACGTTGAAAAGTAATGGAATTTTCAAACAAATGTATAGCCTGTTTTTCAAAAACTAATTTTTGTATTTTTTCTGATCATCTTTTTACAGCTGGCGTTGAAAAAATGTTTCTACATTTGGGGGCTTAGTACTTGTGAAAATACAAAAGAAAACAAATTGGGAAGTATAAAGAATCGAAAATGAGAGGCACCAGAGTTAAAAAAAAATATATATATTTTTTATTTCTTTGTAGTTTAGTTTTACCACTAAAAAGCTCTTGGATATGTCAAAAAGATTTTTAAAGCCAACTGAAAAAAGATAATTTGGATTTATCAAGTTTATTTTTTAAGGTGTTAAACAATTTGTAGTGACTTCAATTTTTGTGTTCCTACCGAATCATGAAAAGTCGTAGTTTCGGAAATAAATGACACAATCGATGAATTTTAGGGGAAATATTTTTTGCAGACAACATTTACAATTTGTTTGAACAATTTTTCGTTGTTTAAATTTTGTATTAATAAATGGTTTATTAAACCGTTATTAATCATTCACTTCCGACTTTTCATGGGAATGGTGGAGAAAATTCTAGTTTTCTAAATTCATTTACACCGTATAGGTAATTATTAAGATATTATTTTTACCAAAAATTCTACCTCAATTTTTTGAAGAATTATTATTTTCTCGAACAATTTTTAATTGTTGAAACATTTAACAATGTCTTCAACAAAAAATATTACTCCTATCATTTATTAAGTAGCCACTTAGTTCAAGAATATACTGAATTTTCATTATTTCTCGGGTAAAAAATTGAAAGTAATGCGGATTGTATAAATAACGTAAAAAAGTCTTTGAAGAAAAATATTGTTTTTAACATTTTATTACTGTGTCAGTACTCACAAAATTACTATCAAATCATTTTTCGCAGGGAAAATACAAATTAAAAGATAATAATTTAAAAAATACCAATTTAAAATTATTTCGAAAATGATAAAAAAAAATATTTTCACACAATACAAAAGATTCGTATTGAAATAATTACAATAGATATCGTCTTAATCATGAATTTCATATTAAACTGCTATTTTGAGGAGTATCTTCCGGGCACAATGCAAAAAGGTCGGAGTGGCAAGTTATAAATTTATAGAGTGCAAATTATTCCTTGAACAGGTTATAAGTAGTGACTGAATTTTAAGTTACAAAAAACTAATAACAATTAGTTGATCTTCCCATTTTTCCGAAAATTGGTTTGAAACCCCATGTTAATTTCGAAAGTCCGGGGCTGCGTCTTAATATTGGCCGATTTGAAAGAAAATGAAATTTCTTATTCCGAAAACCTCACAAAATGAGGAGGAACCTTGCCCTTCAGAGTGAAAAAATTTTGCAATTTATTTTTTAACCACCCTATTACAGAGCTTAATAAGTTTGACAGTTGTTAACTGAGACGATATGACTGACATGACACGGCACTACAAATTGTAATGACAACTGACTCACACTGTCACTCATGGCAGTCAATGACTGACTTCTAGTATGCCCTGTCCTAGTACATATTATAACCCCTGAATTATTAAAAGCTACTGATTTTTTCAAATAAATTAAATTATTTAGTTATTATTGACTTGAGCGACTCCAAAGTAGCGAATGATTATTAAATTTTAAGTCAGCTGAAAGTCACATGTAAATGCAAGCGTTCGCTGAAATGATAAATAATAATTTATTCTTAATTTCCGAAATACTAAAATTTTAATGCTTAAGCCAGGCTTCAAAGGCACAACTCCATTTCAACTTGTATATTTTGAATCAGAATCAATTATACACGAGATTGTTACATTTGTATGATCTTGTATGAGATTTTTATCATAAAAAATAAGAGATAAAAAGAACAATTGTGATCAATGATTATTCTTTAGATTTAATGTTTGCCTACTATCGGACGATTACTCAAAATCAGGTAATGTTGTTGATTGAAAATCATAAATTAAAATTATTCCACTTGGATTGATTGGTTGTCCGAAAGCATAATCACCCCAACCAATCAATCCCAGCTCTTCGCAGACAGCTCCCAATGTAATTGACTCACGTCTTATCTAAAAAGTGACTTTAATAGAAATAAATCATTTTTTGTACGGGGCCAAATGTCACGTTACAATACATATAGTTTAAAATTGTCATCTTTGAGTGCAACCCTCTTATCTGAAGTAATGCTCTTTTCCCATTTTTCATCTTCCTAAAACACAGGTACATACATGAAACGATTAATCACTAAAACCGTATCGACTGTTTTCATCTCTGCGGACCGTTTTATCTTGGAACGTGTCCCAAAAACACTCAAGCTAATGTTTTTCCTCAAAGTTTCACAGAAAATGATGCTTTTCTCGAGGAAGTAAAGCGAACGCATCGCCGCCTCTGGATTGGATCCTGGCTGTCTTTCAGGACGAACAAAAGGGACGAAGTCACTCCATCGTTGGGCGAAAAATAATCGAGTGTTCTTTGTTAGGAACTGGACCAGACAATGGCGCCTTTATCTTTGGCTCTTCGTTAGATTCTCGGCCTGAAAACCGGTAAGACTAGGAAAGTGTCTTTTCCTGATGACGTCACCACGAAAGTTCACTTCGAACAAATGAGTAACGTTATCTCTCATAATGGTACAGCGCAGTTTCTTGTCTCGGGCCATAATTTTTCATCTTTTCAAAAACACTCTAGTTGCAACCAATCTAGAGTGACTAACGAGGAAAGAAATATGAGAATAAAGCTTAATCTTATGCAAGAAAAAAAATTGTGTATACCTTTCAAAAATTATATATAATAATAATCTATTCATTTATTTAGTCTGTCCACATTTAAGCTTCTATATTTCCGTTCGCTTTTCGCGTGTTTTTTTTCGAAACTTTATCATGTCAATTTGACACCTTATCAAATTGTCTTTCCAGCAAAATTAACATAAAATTTTTCCCCTTGCATGGAAATGTTTTATCGTTGATTTTCGAGTTATAATTATTGCACTTTATATTGAAATATTCAACTTTTGAAAATCGGGATGCACAACTTGAAAATTAATTATATTCAACGACTGAGTTTGAAGATCCTAATTCAAGAATGCTTCAAGTTTTAAAAGGAAGCTCGAAATTGTTTAATTTTCATCGCTTTAAGTTTAAATTTCTGCATTTTGAAAGTTAACAATTAGTAATCATATGATTTTTTCATTTATTAACAAAATTAAACTTTAAATGTTTTCAATGTTTAGAAATACAGAAATCTCGATTTTTCAGTTGGGAAAAATCTATGAAATTACTTCAAATGTCATTTGATACTATATGATACAATACTTATTGATAATATATTTATCATCTTTCACATTTCTATAATTTTAATTTAAAACTAAAGCTTCTTTGCTCTAAAAGCGATAATTCGAAAATATTTTGTTGGAAATTTCTCAATTTGTGGAGGCTTCTAATTTCATATTTCACAATCTTGTAGTTTCAAATTCAAATATGAAATATTTTAAGACAAATTCTCTACTTAATCTTTCAAAATTGCAAAATTTCATATCAATATCCTTGATATTTAGTTTCCGATTTGATCATTTTAGATGTTCTAAATACTTTGGTTACAAATTTAGTGTGGTATAAAATTAATAATTTTGGATTCAAATATCAAAATTGTTTAATTTCAATTTTAAAATAAAAAAATTTCTGATTTTTTAATTTCTTTGGATTCGTAGAATATTAAATTGAAAGAGTCGAAGTTACACACTTTTTATTTTGAAGAATTTGTAATCATACAATTCTGTAATTAGTGCCTCTAGAATAAATTCTAAACAATGAAATATTAGGACAAAAAATTCTGCACTTCAAGCCTTAAAAATTAAAAGATTTTAAAACCAAGCCTTAAAAATCAAATTATTTTTTATTTAAGGATGTTGCAAAATATCAAACAGTACAAATTCAAGTAAAAAATATCGATTTGAAAAGCTAAAAATTGTGCATTTTTAAACATTGGAATGATATAAAATAGCAATCTTGTCTTGTATTATTTTTCATTAAAATTTAAATTTTCAATACAACGTCCAAAATTTAATATCAAGAAGTTAAAAACTGTGAAGTTCAAAATCAAGGTAGAAAAAATTAAACTATCTGAAATTGATACCTCAGTAATTCAACAATTTCTTCAATTTTGAATGGATACTATTTTAGAGTTCAGAACTCCCATTTTTCTCTTTCAGAAGCTCAAATTTTGCAATAAAAATAAAAATTGTTTAATTTAGAGAGGTATAATTAACAATTTGAAAAGTGTTATTTTTTTAACGATTCCGATTCAGTTAAAATAATTGAAATAGTAAAGGGTTTTAGTATAAAAGTTTTAATTTCACAGATTTCGATAACTAAAATTGTTCTCGGTAAATAAAATTGTTTTCAGTTCTAAATGAAGTTCGGATTCGTTTAAGTTTCAACGTTCCGGAGCACAGGTTTTTTTTTATTTTTAATATTTTTTATTGGAAATTACTTTTTATTTTAAACTTTTTTCAGAAAATTGAATTTTGAAGGTTTATGAATAAAAATTTCTTTATTTTGAACGTTGATTTCATTTTCTGATTTCAGAAAAGTTTGTGGAATAACTTCTAATTGTTTTGAATATAATAACAGTTTGAAATTCTAAAATTTTAGAAGGTGAAATTTAAACTCCTTTGAATTTTAAACGATCCAATTTACAAAATTATAGTCTGGAAGTATTTTAATTTTTAACGTTTTGAAATTATCCTAGTTCCGAAAATTTAATTTGTAGTTATTCAATTTCGAGTCTCTAAAATTCAAAATAAAATTGTTGATTGTCAACGCTTTGAATGAGGAAGGATACAATTCCAACTCCTCTCTAATGAAATTGTCCAATCTAAAAAATTTAGCCTACATTTTTCTGTTTTGAGAGCAACAACAGTTCATTTTTTTTATTATAGTCAAAATATTGTCCTTTTTTCAAAATCGCTCAATATATATCTTTTAAATTTCAAGCGCTTTAAATTTGAAATTATTAATCATTGTGTTGAAAAATAAAAAAACTCTGACGATTGAAAATTTTTTTTAAATAATAAATAGAAATCATTTGAAATCAAGCAGGTATTTCATGCTCAAGTCACATAGAAATTTGTGTATCTTACCCAGTTGCCGAAAATTTTTTTTACAAAGTTATTAAAAAATTGAAAAACGCAGATTATCAAAAATGGTAAAAACTATAGTTGAAAGTGTTAAAATAGCGGCGGTTTTTCTCAAAACACCTACAGTCAATTTATTCGAAAACCACACCGATTTTTTCTATTGTTTTGATTTTTCTAGAATCATCCTGATATAAAAAGTATATTCAATGATAGTCTATCCTGTGCCCGAGCTTTGGAGAAAATAGATAATTTTTTTTTTGTCTCAAAAACATAAACTTACATTTTTTGCCAAAACGACAGGAGAAGCGAAAACATTCAATTAAAAAAAAATTGTTTCTAGAAATGTTCTAGAAAAATATCTGCTGACACTTTTCTCTCTAGCCTTATTTTCGATATTTTCACGAAAACATGTATAAAATCCATTAGGATAAATTTTTTCTCGAAAATACAATTTAATAATGTGATAAAAATTAAAAAATGACTTAATTTAACAGCTTAAACAAAATTTTTAAACAACATGGAGAGTATCAATTATGCTACAAATACTGGCTTCAAAGAAAAAAGTTTTATGTGGAAGTTGTTGAAACTGTTTGATTAGGTTATTCTTTATTTTTTTTATAAAGTCATAAAGTTTTGTTGTTGAAAGGATTTGATAAGGATATGAAAGGATTTCATACATATTTCCGAAAAAATCTCGAAAATAAGGCAAAATGGAAGAAAGTATCAAGCGGCATTTTTCTAGAACTTTATTAGACAAACAATTTTGTTTGTTCGACTTTCTTCGCACCTTGTATCGCTTTGGCAAAAAATGTGAATTTTCGTTCTTCAGAAAGGAACAAAAATTCTCTTCGAAGCGCGGGCACAGGTCATGCTATCATGAAATATACTCTTTACATTAGTAAGAATCTATAGAAAAAAAAAGAAAAAACGATGGTGTTTATGAGTAAGTTGGCTGAATATTTGCAGAAAAACGTGGGCAGCCTGGTAATTTTACCATATAAATGGTGAGGTTACTCCAAGGAAGGAAAAACTAAGTACCATTAGATGGGGTACTTTCGGACATGTCGGGTGAATTCGGTTTTAGTTTCCGGTTAAAACCACACATTTGATTGTATAGAATTTAAAATTTTCTTTTTCCTCTTTTTCGCTCAGATTAAGACCGGTTGTGAGGAAGTTCGGACGAACAGAGAGATTCGATTTTAATCCTTCTTGTGGATATCTCGACCTTTTGTTTTTCTTCGTTAACGTGGTGCTAGAGAAGGATAGACTCCAGTACGAGGAGAAAATTTGAAAACTCGTTAAGCTGGTAGGTGGTGGCGAAACGTAGTTAGAGACGCTGTATGTGTTTGTATCCACAGTAAACGGTGGCTTTGCTTGAGAGAGAAGGTTGAAAAGAAGGAGATACTAATATCCTCCACAGATTGCGGATATCGGCTTCTAGAAGAAGAGTTGGGAAAAAGACCGGAGATTGTGATCGTCCCGACCGCAAATGAGAATTTGTCGTGTGTTTGTCATTAGGAAGAAAATATTAAGTGAGACAATCAATCTTGTCAAAAGCGACAGATTGGCATCTATAACTTCATAAATATAAGCGGCTGCTTCTACTGAATTCAACATTGAAAAGATATACTTATTTTAAGTTATTGACATTTTTAGTGAAAAAATATTATATCCATTGCGCCCTAGCGGACCATCCAACTGGGCACGCTAGGGCATATTTTTATCCTCTTTCGCATTTGTTCACAATTTCACATAGAACACAACAATATTTTTATCTTTTCACACATTTATATTCATGTACTTATATTTATTCATGTGCAAAACAATAAATAATCAAAAACTTTGTGCGGCAACCAGACGTCGGTTTGCCGCACACTGATTTTATTTTGCAATTTTTTAGCATATATGAATAAATAAAAATGAATATAAATGTGTAAAAAGATAAAAAAAAAGTGTTGAGTTATATGTGAAATTGTCAAAAAATGTGAAAAATTATGAAAATGTGCCCTAGCGGGCCCAGTAAACGGAATGGTCACGCAATTGCGTAAGCGTTCCGTTCACGAGGTCCGCTAGAGGCAGTACAGAACTAGATGCCTCAGGGTCGCCCCGAATCAGGAAAAAGCTGAAAATTAGGGAAATTTCAGGGACATTTGTTTGGGAGAAACAGTCAGGGATTTTGCAAAAAAAAATTGCAAAAGTCAGAAAATTTCTGTGAAATCACGTTAGCTAACTGTCAAGAATAATCAGGGCTGCCACACAGTCACTTTTAGCCACCTTTTCTTTTGAAATCACTTTTTAATCACTTTTTAAATATAAAGTCAGTATAGTCACTTTTCTAAATGAAAAAATCACTTTAGTGACTTTTCTTTTAATAAATGAACCTTGTAATTTTGAATTGAGGGCTAGGATGCAGTAAGGGATCGAAGTCTCAAAAACACGACAAATTATTGTCAATCAAGAGGAAACTTTTTTCTAATTGAAGTTTTTTTCCGATGAATATTTTTAGTAATAAAATTGAAAAAGTGAAAAGTTTTGTTCTCAAGTTCAATTCTTTTTTAACATATAAATCGTGATATCTCAGCCAAATATTACTAAAACCATTTAAAATTTGGTATACAACGCAGTATACTCTAGTGATTCTTAAATAGTTAAGAACAAAATTCAAACTGACTATTTTTAAATAATAATTAATTGCAAATTGAGAGAGATCGATAATCACATTTTTTTATTTCGTCGACGAAAAGTACCGATTGGAGTTTAAAATTGAAAAAATTTGCATTGTTTCTCATAATTCAAGGAAGTTTTTTGAAAATTTTTTGATTGATTTATTAAAAATTGACGGAATTATGTATTTTATAAAAACTTATTCGATGCTTTCTTATAAAATACCTAATTCCGTCAATTTTTAATGAATCGGTCGGAAAATTTTCAGAAATATTATTTGAATATTGAGGAACAAATGCCTCACTAAAAATTTTCTCAACTTTGAACTTCCCTCGTTACTTTAAGTCGGTGAAAATAAAAAAACTTGTTTACCGAAGGTCTCAATTTTCAATTAATATTTCGATAACATTTGGCTGAGTTATAACGATTGAAATTTACAAAAAAGAATTGAATTCTAGGAAACATTTGATTTAGTTTTTAAAATTTTATTATTAAGAATAGTCAGTAAAAAAAACTTTGAGCAGAAAAAAGTGTCGTCTTAGCATGCCCTGCAAACTCGTATTTTTATCAATTTTAATTTTTGAACATTAAAATTTGGATATCACGAGACGATGAGACAATACTTTTTGGCGTTTTAGAGCGCTTGAGCCCTCATTGCATCCGGATCCTAAATTATGAAATATTTTAGGGTATTTTAAAAGATTTCAAGAAATTTGTAATAGATTTCAATCATCTGAAGGTATTCCAAAGGGTTTTAAAAATCTTACATTTTTTGAAAATTCTGAAGAATTTTCAAGAGTTTAAAAAAGTTTTAGGGCATTTCAAAATATTTCAAAGGATATGAAATAATTTAGTGTACATTGAAAGATTCCAAAGCATTTTTGAGAGATTTGAAAATTTTGAAGGATTTTCCAAGAATTTTAGTGATTTTAATGTGCTTAAAAATTTTTTCACAGAATTCAAAAAAATTCCCTAGAATTCTGGATGATAGGGAACGCTTTTATAGGTTTTGAAAATTTTCAAGGTATTTTAGCAAATTTTCCAGGCTTTTAGAAAATATTATCAGATTTCATGGAATTTCATGAAATTTTATATATTTTATTATATTTGAACGAATTTATACACAAGAATCGTGGCAGTTCCTAGGATTTCAAAGATCATCAAATATTTCAATGTGTTCCCAAAGATTTCAAAGAATTGAAAAAATTTTAAGATATTTTAAAAGATTTCAAATAATTTTCAATTGATTTTAGCAATTTAAAACAATTTGGAAGAATTTTAAAGATTTTAGGGTATCTTTTCAAAATGCAAGGATTCTAAACGGACAAGGACTCTACAAAAATATCAGGGATTTCAAAAACTGTTTAGCAATTTGAAATACCTTAGGGCATTTTCAATAGTATTAATAATTTAATGTGATTCTAAAGGATCTAAAAAATTTTGAGATATTTAAAAAAAATTCAAAGAATTGTCAAGAGCTTTGAACAGTTTTAAAGGAATTTCAGGAGACTTCAAATATTGTAGGGTATTTTAAAATAAATCTGAGGAATTTTCAAGACCTGTTACAATTTTGCAGGAATTTCAAGTGATTTTGAAGGTGAATATTTCAGGATATTTAACAGTATTTTAAGTAATTTTCAATTTATTGTATTAATTTCATGGAAATTAGAAGGATTTGAAATATTTTAGGATATTTTGAAAGATTCAAAGGAATTGTCAAGAGCTTGAACAAGCATTGAACAAGTATTTTATAAAATTTTCGAAAATCTGAATGATTGTAAGGAATTTAAAAAACTTTCAAGGCATATTATTCTATTTTGCAGGATTTAAAAAATATTTGATTTCATAGGATTTATAGGATTTTATAATATCCTAATAGATTTCACAGGTTTTAAAAACAAGTCTTCGTTTAATTCATTCTAAAGTATTTTGAGCTCATTTGTTTCAAAACTACTGAATTCAACTAATTTTTTCAGATTTTTTAATTCTTTTTAATCATCTTCAATTTTTTTTCTAATTTAGCTTATATTTCTTTAATTCACCTTAAACTTTCAATAATTTCATCGAATTCTTTTTATTTTCCCTAAGTTCCTATTTTAGTCCACTTTCACGGGAATCAAAGGCATTTTTTGGATCTTATGAATTTTTTTCAATTCATTTGAATTCTACTGAAAATTCGGGAAATCGAAAATATATAAGGGCATGTCTGCTTGGCCCTTTTTAGTTTTTATTTGATTTAAATAATGTAATTTTATTAATTCTACTATTGCTAGGGCTCTAAAGCCCTGTTCTCAGTTACAGTCAAAATGAAAAATTAATAATATTGCACTATTTAAACAAAATAAACACTCAAATGGGCCAGACCGATGTGCCCTTATATATTTTGAACCATTTCCTAAAGTCTCGACACAATATCTACATTGTTTAAATTATAAAGTCGAATATAAACCATCTAATGGGTCACGTGACAATCTGGTACATTCACTTCAAAATTTATAGTTTCAAATTGCTTAAATATTTTAATTTCAATTTGATATATTTTTATTTCAGTCATTGACTAATATAACCTTTGAAAGTGAATATTAAAGCTTAAAGTCTAATAAATTGAAATTATACAATTTAAAATAATTTATTCTGAAATAATTTGAAAAGTGATTGCAACTGGGAAAAATGTACGACACGAAAATTTTGAATTATTCTCCATCAAAGTCATCAATTTGCAAATTGTTTTTTTTACCTTCCAATTATATGGGTATAGTGTCCAGTTATGGAAAATTGAATTTGAAAATTTGAATGACTGGATATACTTTATAAAAACTGAGAGATTACCTTGAATTTTTTTTCTCAGAACGATGTCTTTATATTATGCATACAGAGTGACGCGCTTTACATTTAGAGTAATCTCAACCGCTTTCCTCGAGAACGTCAGAAATACCCATTTTCTTCTTATCCTTCTGTGAAAAAACTAACATAATAATAAAAATCTAACCGCGATTTCATTATTCTCGAAACATATTTCTTAAAGATTCTGTCTATTGAGGCCTGCATCCTCCAGTTCCCAAGCTCAGCTCTTGATAATCTTAGCTCATAAGCTCATTTCAAAGAATATCCTTTAGAAGATCTAGACTAAATTACCAGCTTGCAGCATTTGGGATAGAGAAAATAACCGACAGTATAAAATGATATAAAATTATATAAAATGACATTACTTTTCAGCTGATCGTAAAGGCATCAGAGAAAGGACGAAGGATCTAGCATCAGGAGGAGAAAGGAAGTTGAAATAAGCACAAAGAAAAGAACTGGATAAAAGTAATTTCCGGACTTAAAGAAGACGCTCGCGCAGTAAAAGACAATCAAAGAATCCACTTTTTATATAATAGATTGATCATAGAATATCGATTTCACATCGCACCATTTTATATGAACTTGCCTAAAACAAAAATCTGATTTACGGCCTTTTTCATCATGCAATTGATGAGTAATGTCAATTGAAAGCTCATACGCGGTTCGTGAGTCCACACGGCCACGGTGGAATCACCATTTTATATTTCTGTTTCACATTGTTTTTGGGGTATTTAAAACGCAAGATGTATTGAAAAAAAGCCTTCTTTTTCCCTAGGTTTTTGAGAAACTTCCTCTTTTTCTAGTTTTTACGCTTAAATGCGAACAGCCAATAAGAAAATCCAACCATTTTTGGCTGCAAGTTATTTTTTCGGTTGAAAAGTCTATTTTCATATTTTTTGTTCGAAATTCATCTGGTTTGATTAAAAATTCTACTAGTTAGTTGAAAATTCATTTATTTCGCCGTAAATACAACTATTTGGATCAAAAGTAATATTTTTTGGCGAACAATTTCACTACTTGGTTAACAGTTTAAGTACTTTGTGAGAAATACATATTTTTTGTTTAAAAATCATCTCTTTGGTTGACAATTGAACTATTTTGTTAAAAATCATTTGATTTTTGGGTGAAACTTTTTTTTAATGGAAATTAGACTATTACATTTTTGGTTGAAAATTTAGCTTTTTTCGTGAAAAATCCCACTATTTCGTGAAAAGCTTATCTTTTTCAATTGAAAATATAACTGTTTTGTTGAAAATTTATCTTTTTTTTTAGAAAATTAACCCTTTTAGTTAAAAGAGAATTGTTGTTAAAGATTCTTTACTTGAGTTAAAAATTCATTTCCTTGGTTAAAAGTTCAACTATTTTCTTGAAAGTTCCATTTTTTTATTAGGAATAAATTTTTTAAACTGAAAATATAACTATTTCATTTTTTGTTGAAAATTAATATTTTCAATTGAAAATTCATCTTTTTTGGTTGATAATTCTACTGTTTTGTTGAAAATTGGTCTTTTTTTCTAGAAAATTAATGTTCTTGATTGAAAATTCGTCCTTTTTGATTAAAAATGCAACACTTTTGTAAAAGCTTATTCCGTTATGGTTAAGGATTGTACTATTTTGTTAAAAATTCGTTTTGTTCAGTTAAGTTCAACTGTATTTGATTTCAAATTAAAATCTTTTTTGGTTGAAATATGGAATATTACATGTTTCGTTAGGAATTTATCTTTTTTGTTTAAAAAATCTACTACTTTGTGTAAGATTGAAATACTTTGTAAAAAATTAATTTTGTTATAGCTAATCATTCATCCTTCTAGTTGAAAATACTACTATTTGGTTATGAATTAACTTTTCTGTTGAACGTTTTTCTTCATGGTACAAAATTTATTTTTTTGTTGAGAGTTGAACTATTTTATTAAAGATTTGTCTTTTTTGATTGAGTTCAAGTGGTTGAAAAATCTCTTATTTTTGTTCGTTAAAACTTGTTGTTTTTAAATAAAAATTTAACGATTTCATTACTGATTGAAAACTTATATTTTTTTGTTGAAAATTCAACTATTCGGTTTAAAATTCATCTTGTTCTGCTTAAAAGACTACCTTTTTCTAAACCATTCGACTTTACGGCTTGAAAACTTAATCTGTTAAAAATTTGTCTCTTTTTTTAGAAAATTCAACTGCCTTTGCAAAAAGTCGTCTTTCTAGCTGAAAAATTCTGATAATTAGTTGAAGTTTAATTTATGTTTCTTCAAAAATTGGACCATTTGGTTGGAGATGCATGAACTTTTGTTACTGAAAATTGTCTCTTTGGCTTAAAAACTCAATTATTTAGTAGAAAAATCAAACCCGTTTTGGTTTCAATCAAATCTTTTTTGTTTAAAAATGCGATCATTCGGTTGAAAATGCATCTTTGGAGATAGAAAATGTATGTAATTGGTTTAAAATTAAACTATTTTGTTAACAATTTAATTTTTTTGTTAAAAGTTGAACTATTTGGTTAAAAAATTATCCTTTTCAGTTGAAAATTTAACTGTATAGCTAATGTTCGTTCTTTTTTAGAAGAAAATTAATCTTCTTATTTGAAAAATCATCTGTTTGGTTGAAAATTCAACCATTTACTTTAGGATTGAACTCTTTTGTCGAAAATTCTCTCGTTTTTGTTGAAGATTCATCATTTTAGTAGACAATTCATCTTCTAGGTTTAAAATTGTTCTATTTTGTTAAAAATTCGTTATTATTTGAGAAATTCGTCATTTCAGGTTGAAAATTATTTTCTTAAACTAAAAGTTTGACGCTTCATTTGTGGTGAAAAACATTTCTCTTTAGTTGAAAATTCAACTATTTCATGAAAAATTCATGTTTTTTGTTGACACTACGTCTTTTGTTTGAAAATTCGACCACTTGGTTAAAAGTCCATTTTCTTAGATTGAAAATTGATCTATTTAGTTAAAAATTCAACCATTTTGTTAAAAATTGAATTATTTTGTTGAAAATCCAACTATTTTATAAAAATTTTTTCTTTCTTAGTTGACACTTCAAATTTATTGTTAAAATTTCTTTTTTTTTTGTAGAAAATTATCAAGCTTGTAAAAAAATCATTTTTTTGGTTGAAAATTCAACCATTTGGTTTAATGTTGAAGTATATTATTGAAAATCACTTATTTCTGTTATTAAAAATTCATCATTTCAGCACAAAATTCATCTCCTAGATTGGAAATTCATTTTCTTCTTGGGTTGAAAATTATTTTTTTGTTGACTAAAAATTTTATCAATTACATTTTTTGTCAAAAACTGATATTTTGGAATTAAAATTGATCCTTTTTACGCTGAAAATTCCTCCCTTTTTTTGAAAATACATGCCTGATGTTGAAAATTCGTCATTTTTTGTGGAAAATTAATTTTTTGAACTAAAAGTTTATCAATTTCATTTTTTGTCAAAAAATTTACTTCTTCAGATGAAAATTCAACTATTTGGTTGGAAATTTATTCATTTCGGTTTAAAAGCGAACTAATTTGTTGAAAATTCGTCTTTTTTCGTTGAGTTCAACTAGTTGAAAATTCATTTTTTGTCAAGTCATTTTCTAAACTGAAAATTTATTTATTTCATTTTTGGTGCAAAATTTTGTTTTTTAATTGAAAATTCAACTATTTGATTCAAACTTCATGTTTTTTTGTTTAAAATACGTCATTTTTTTGAAAATTCTACCATTTAGTTAGATTAAAACTTCATCTATTTGGTTAAAAATTCAAGTATTTTATCAAAAATTTAATTATTTTGGGTAAGATTTTACTATTTGTTTCAAAATGTAACTGGTTTTAATTAAAATTAAATCTTTTTTATTCGAAAATTTGATTGAAACTGCATCTTCGTGTATTGAAAATGCATCTTTGGAGATTATAAATTTATTCATTTGGTTGAAAATTGAACTATTTTGTTGAAAATTCAATTATTTTGTTTGAAATTCAACTATTTGGTTCAAAATGTACCTTTTTCAGTTGAAAATTCGACTGTATGGTTAAAAATTCTGGTTGAAAATTATTTTTTTTTGTTAAGTAATTTTTTGAACTGAAAAGTTATTTACTTCATTTTTGGTGCAAACGTTTCTTTTTTAATTGAAAATTAAAACTACTTGATTAAAAATTCATGTTTGTTGTGAAAAAATACGTCTTTTGTTTGAAAATTCGACCATTTGGTTAAAAATTCATTTTTTTAGATTAAAGCTTCATCTATTGGGTTAAAAATTCAAGTATTTTGTGTAAGATTTTACTATTTGTTTGAAAATGCAACTGTTTTCAATTAAAATTAAATAGTTTTTATTCGAGAATTCGATCATTTGATTGAAAATGCATCATCGTGTATTGAAAATGCATCTTTGAAGATTATAAATTCATTTATTTGTTTGAAAATGCAACTATTTTGTTAAAAATTCAATTATTTTGTTTAAAATTCAACTATTTGGTTCAAAATGTACCTTTTTCAGTTGAAAATATGACTTTATGGTTAAAAATTCGCTTTTTTTTGTTAAGTAATTTTTTGAACTGAAAATTGATTTATTTCATTTTTGGTTCGAAAGTTTTCTTTTTTAATTAAAAATTCAACTACTTGAATAAAAATTCATGTTTGTTGTAAAAAAATACGTCTTTTGTTTGAAAATTCGACCATTTGGTTAAAAATTCATTTTTTTAGATTAAAACTTCATCTATTGGGTTAAAAATTCAAGTATTTTGTGTAAGATTTTACTATTTGTTGGAAAATGCAACTGTTTTCAATTAGAATTAAATCGTTTTTATTCGAGAATTCGATCATTTGATTGAAAATACATCTTCGTGTATTGAAAATGCATCTTTGAAGATTATAAATTAATTTATTTGGTTGAAAATCCAACTATTTTGTTAAAAATTCAATTATTTTGTTTAAAATTCAACTATTGGGTTAAAAATGTATATTTTTCAGTCTCTTTTCGTAGAAAATCAATCTTCTAGGTTAGAATATCATATTTTTGGTTGAGAATTCAACCATATAGGGGAACCGGGTTTGGGTAGAAATTGCAACCTTCTAATGGCCATTCCTAATTCGTTTGTCGCGTGCGGAGAAAGCAGATAGACGAAATCGACCAATTCTTATCCCAAACGATAAGAAATAATTCGCAGAACCATAATCACCGACCGGAAGTGGGACTCGAGAGTCTTGGCCCGGAAAAGATGGCCGATTGGCCTACTAATAACCGCAAAGTACCGAGCTTGATTCTCCAGAGGTTATAAGATCTTGCATTTGTCAGACTACGATCTCGTGGGCATCAACTTTCTCGTTCTACACTGGTTGAGGTGATTGCATTTTTAATAGACGGGGATAAGGATGCTCCCGTTAGAGCTCTGTAGTGTATGGGAAAGATCTTAACTCCACAACTCGTTCCCGAAGAATCACGTACTTCCAGCGAACTTGCCTTGGAAAACTTTATTAAATTTTCAGCTTCTAGTTGCTGAGGAAAAACTGATTTACGATCAATCATTTTGGAAAAATAAATTTGAAGTTTTTTAATATAAAATGAACATAAAATCATCTCGGGAATCATAACTTTAACTTTAACCTAATTTTAGAGTAAACGGTTTGAAATCTGTAGGAAAATCTTGTTTGTGGTTTAAATATAAAATATCGTTTGGGAAAGATACAAAAAGTTAAACATTTTCCCCAAAAGAAAAATTCGAAGAAATACGTATTACATTGCCAAAAATTACAGATATTGGTAACTTTTCGAGCTGGAAAGGGGGTAGAATGTGTGAGATCTTTTCCCTTCCAAGCCTTTGTCCCCTTTTCAGCTGACAAAATTACCATTTAGAATGAAAAAATATTTTTACAAACATTCATAACTAAACAACACTTACTTAACATATTATAATTTTAATGTTAATTATAGCAATTTTCAATTTTTATTATTCTAAGATTTTAAATTAATAAACTGTAGAATGAAGAGTTGAAAAGGGTCGTAGTTACCATTTAAACAAAAAAAAATCTACTCGTGAACTAACGTGTTTCTGAATTGATATAAAAAATGTGTGTTTAGAAAAAGCTATCGAGTTCCATTTCCATACTTAATGTTCTTAAAATAAACTATTTCTTGACATTTATTTGAACAACAATAATGTTCGTCTACAATTGAAATAATGTTCATTAAAAAATAAAATGTTGAATTAACATTTCTGAAGAAAAACGAACCTTTTTTTGGTCGAGAAATAGAATGTGGAAGTCGATAATTTCAAAATGACAGGAACCAAAAACTGAAACAGGCTCCGCTGCGGACCGCGATAAAAAATGTAATTTTCAGTTTAAAAAAAAAGTAAAAACTGACTTTCAAAATATTCCATGCTCAATTCGAAAAAAATAAGTTTGATCAGGGAAAGTTAACTAATCATGAGTAAATCATTCAAGAATTTGGCGGTTAAACTTCCACGGGTTTCGAAAATCGTCTTTGGATAGCGACTGAAAATACAGTTTCTAATTTGAACAAAAAATCAAAACATACTCCCAATATATGGGGATGCTGAATAAAAATAAAAAATTTAAAATTAAAAAAAAATATTCTTTTTTCTGGAAATAAAGATTTAGTATGACGGTATCGCACTCCATCAGGGGATTTTTCGCAAAAAGGTCTATAAAATAAAGATAAGTATATATTTTTTCATGGCCAAACAATAATAATTTTAGAAAATATCGTTGCTGATAGCAGGGCAAGAAACGGAGTAAAAAAAGTTTTAAAACTTTTTTGTAGAAAATGAAGATTTAAAATTCTAGTTTAGAATTTGATTGGCAGTTTCATTCTGAAAAAAGCGAAGAAAAGTTTTATGCAAAGCCTTATTCTTTTAAAAGAGAAGTATTTTATTATCTTACTATATTTAAAAACTTTTATGAAGCTGGGTATGATCAGCAAAATTTTACCAAGTAGAGAAAAGAAATAAAATTGTTCGCGAAGATAAACTTTTATTAAAAATTTTATTCTTAAAAATCTAGTGATGAGCACATGAGGTTAGGCAATAAAAAAAAAGAAAGAAGATAAAACCAGATAAGTACAGTGAGTCAGTTATCTAGTTTTGGGTTGCCAATCATTTTATTACATCAAATATACAATTTCAAACAAATCTTTTTGAACAAAACGTGTATTTGATTTTTCAAGAACTTTTTATGCAAAAAACCCATTTTCGGTAGTACAATTTTGGTGGGATATAGAAAAATGTTTCAGACAAAAGTTGAAGGCAACAGAGGGGGTCAACTACTGGTACCAATCACCTTGACTCTGATTTTGAAGGTTATCTGAAGGTCGAAGTGATTTTCTAACAACGGAACCCCTACTTTTGACTCCAGATTTGAAAAAGCGAGAAATTTTGCGTTTAAAAAGATATTCTTATGAAGGTCATAGCAAGGTCAAATGCGGGTAAAATTTGCCATTATGTTTAATTAATGGGTTTTAGCTCGGAATTGAGGTAGGGAATATTGAATTCAATGTCAAGGTCATTGGTACCAGTAGGTGATCCTTCTGCCTCTGATAACATTTGTCCGAAAAATGTTGCTGTTCCCAACCTCAATTCCGAGCTAACACCCATTATTTAAACATTATGGCAAATTTGACCTTCATTCGACCTTGCGATGACCTTCATGAAAATATCATTTTGATCGTAAAATTTCCCGCTCTTTTTAAATCTGGGGTCAAAAGTAGAAATTTCCATTTTGAAAAATCACTTTGACCTCCAAATAACCTTGAAAATCGCATCAAAGTCGAGGTAATTAATACCGGTAGTTACCCCCTCTGCCCCCTCCAACTTTTGTCTGAACCATTTTTCTATATCCAACCAAAATTCCACCCTGTATTACATTAATGAAGTCTTTGACCGATTCACATTTCTTTCAATATCATACATTTTATGTTATATTGTTTCGTTTCAAAATTTGATTTGACAACAGAAATTTGTAATACAATCTTTTGCTCCCATTATTTTTGTGTTTTCCAGAAAAATACAGATATTATAATTCCACGATAAGACTGAAATGTTGAAAAAAATCAGTTATTAATACAAAAAGTTTTGATAATTTTTGTATTTTTTGAGATGAAGCAATTTTAAAGTGTGGTCACGTGCATTCTTTCAGATTGTACATTTATTTGAAATTGGAAGCCATGATATTTGGAAAATGTTTGATTGAAAACGTTGAAGATTCCAAAATCAAACATTGCAAAGAAATTTTACTATTGTCTTCAAAAATTATACAATCTTAAATTGAAAATTTCCCAATTTAAAAATTTCAGATGCATGTCACTTTCAAATCTTGCAAAATTATAAATTAAAAAAATAAAAGTTTCAATTGTTGATCAGTTTTTAGTTTCCCAGGTGAAGAAACTATACATAGTAGGAAATATTAATTATAATTTTAATTTGTGTTACACATATTTTGTATGAAACAAATTAAAATTATAGATTATTTTGTCTGCTATGTATAAACTAAATATAATTTTTCGCCTATGTCACAAATTCAACGATTTTGAGCTGGAATAATTAAAAGATCAAAATCCATACTTTAACTTTGAAATTTAAATGAGTATCAAAAAATACGAAAATTTTAAAGTTGACTTGACTTTTCCAGAATATTCTGGAATGTTTTAGAATGTTCCAGAAATTGCTGGAATTTCCTAGAATATAATGAAATTTTCTAACTTATTTTCAAGTATTTCGGAAATCTAGAATAGTTTATATTTCTAATAAACATTCTTGATTTCTGAAATTGTTGAACAATTTGGATTGCTCTGAATTTTTCGAAATATTTCGATATGCTCTAGTATTTTCTGCAATAAAATTTGAAAAATATTTTAAAAATAGTGTCATACAATTCTCGAAATAATAATAAATCCAGAGACTAACTTTTTTTAAAATCTTATACACAATATACATCTACGATAAAATCGCCTGAAAATTTGTTGAATCTCTTGAAATACACAAAAAGCCTTGTAAACCATTGATAGCCTCTAGAATCCCTGAAAACCGTAAAAATCCATAAAAATCTATAGAAATCTCTTGGAATGTAATTAAATGAAATTTATTTTCTAAAGCTTTTTTAAAAATCCGTTGGAATCTCTTCAAGTCTTTTAAATATCATTTACATTCTGGATATATTTTTCAAATACTTAAAAATTTTTTGGAAATCTTACGAAATTCTTTGAAAACCAACAAAGATGATCATCATCCCTAAACTCTTTAAAATCCGATCAAAGCCCTTAAAATTCATAAAATCCCTTATATCTGCTCAAGTCCCCCGTAACAAGAATCTAGTAAAATCTCATAGAACATCTCGAAATCTAATTATCTTTCAAAATTCCTTGAGAAATGGCGAAATCTTTGAAATTCACTAAAATACCCAAAATTTCGTAAAATCTTAAGTTCCTTCAAATCCATTTGAATGTTTTGGAATTTCCTGAAAGCTTTCAAATTTTGAAATTCCTATAAAAACGCCTTCATCTTTGAAATCCCCTGAGACACTATGAAATCCCATAAAATCCCCAGAAATGCCCTTAATCTTAATTTTGTTTAATTCTATTTTGTTTTTGTAGTTCATGGAGATTCTATAAATCTGCGTGCGTCTGGTAAAATCCATACAAATTCCTTGATTCACTTTAAAATCCCGTATATTATTTAGGAATTCGTAAGACCTCTTAAAATTTCTTTAAAAGTTTTGAGAACTTCGAAATCAGATGAAACTTTCTGAAATCATTCTGTTCTCTAAAATATCTTGAAATATTTTACGATACACTAAAAGCTTTGAAACTTGAATCCTTGCAATCAGACAAAATCTTTCGAAATCCTTGGAAACATTTTGAAATCTTCAAAATACTGAAATATTTCATAATTCCTATTTTTAAGATGAGGATATATTATTCTGGACAATCTAACAAAGATGTTTGAAAATATATTTGAAGGCAAAGTGAAAAAATAGTTGCATGAGCCAGCAATTTGAGAAAATAGTAGCATTAGTGTCATTTTCTCAAAATAGTAGCAGAATAGTTGCATCAAAAAAAAAACTGTCAAGAAGTGTCAATAGTCGCGTGAGTCTGAGGTCTTATGTTTACTTTTAAACGTAAAATAATTTTCAAATTTTCAAATCACTTTGAAACAATTTCAAGATTTAAGTAATATTTCATGATTTTCTGTGAGAATACACGGTTCATTGTAAAAAGTTCCTGACATTTACAGAATGCTGATAACTGTTT
Source organism: Andricus grossulariae (assembly GCA_011634705.1). Taxonomy (NCBI): domain Eukaryota; kingdom Metazoa; phylum Arthropoda; class Insecta; order Hymenoptera; family Cynipidae; genus Andricus; species Andricus grossulariae. The sequence goes on from JAABKJ010000236.1 coordinate 25,271, forward strand.
TAGAATATACTTGAAAGTTCTAAAATATAATATTCCGCAATGTGATTCAGGAATGTAGAATCTTCAGAAATATTTTTCTGTACTTTGAAATTCTTTGTAAAATCTTTCTCTAAAAATAGGTGTGCCAAGAAAATCTTAAAAAAAAATTTTCGATTCTTCTTAATGCGGATTGGGTAATTTGAAAAACACGAAAAAGGGAACGTTGCCAAATTCACACACATAATAATGAATTGAGTTTCTGTTGATTAAGATTCAATAATTAAAAATTTTATCATTGCATTTGCAGTTGAAATAAATTATTTTTAACAAAGAAAATGGGAATTTTCAACTAAATAGTTAAATTTTCAACCAAAATACCAAAATACGAATTATCAAAAGAAGTGTTGAATTTTCAATCAAGAAAGATTTTTCAATCACAAAAGAAAAAAAATTGCATCCAAAATGTTGAGCTTTTGAGCCATAAGACGAATTTTTGGAAAAAAGTTGAATATACAACCAAAAAATATGTATTTTCTACAAAAATAATTGAATTTTCGACTAAAAAAGACGAGTTTATAATGAAATAAGTGAATTTTCAACTAAGAAGATCAATTTTCTAGCAAAAATAAAATAGCTACATTTTTATTGAAAAAAAGTCATATTCAACAAACAAACAAACGAATTTTCAACAACACTTTTTACATTGTTAAACAAAGAAATGCATTTCTGACTAAAATGATGCATCTTCAATAAAAAAAATCAATTTTTCAACCAAATAGTTAAATTTTCAACCCAGAAAATTAATTTTCTATAGAAAAGACAATTTTTTAACAAAAGAGATGAATTAGATAAATTTTGAACAAAAAATAGAATAGTTCAATTTTTACTTAGAGAAATAAGTTTTTAACCAAATCAAATAAATTTTCAACGAAATAGTTAAATTTTCAATCAAACAGATACATTTGAAACCAAAAAGATTGAATGGTTATTAAAAAAAATCGACCTCAAATTTGGTTAAATTTTTAATTAAAAACATTAATTTTCATTTTTAAAAAACTAATTTTCAACCAAAAAGATGAAATTTCAACCAAAAATATTAATTTTCTACCACAAAAGAATAATTTTTAATAAGATACATTTAATTTTTAACCAAATATTTTAATTTTTAATCGAATTTTCGAACCAATAGTTGAATTTTTAATCAAAGCCATTGTATTTCTACCAAAAAAGAAAATTTCAACAAAATAGATGAACTTTCAGCTAAAAAAGATAAATTTTCAACAAAAAATAGAATGGTTTAATTTTCAGTTATAGAAATAAGTTTTTAAACAAATAAAATACATTTTCAAAGAAATAGTTACATTTTCAACCAAAGAAATGAATTTTTCAATAAAAAAGAAACAACTATTTTTTTACCACAAAAGACAAATTTTCAACAAAATACAGAAATTTTCAGACAAATAGTTGAATTTCAAACTGAAGAAGACTGATTTTCAAAATAACATGATGTAATTGAATTTTCGGTCAAAAAATTAATTTTCAACAAAAAAAATCATTTTCGACCCAAACAAATGAGTTTTGAACCAAAAAGATTAATTTATTACTTAAAAATATTAATTTTGAACAAAATACATGAATTTTCAACTAAGGAGGTGAATTAGTCATCAATAAGATCAATTTTCTACCACAAAAGACAAAGTTTCAACAATATATTGAAATTTTCAACCAAATAGTTGAATTCTTAAATTATTATTAATAGATAAATTCTGGAAAAAAATTTCAACTAAAATGATGAATCATCAACCAAAGAAATAAATTTCTAACAAATTAGTTCTACTTAGTAGATTTTTTTCTAAAGAAGGGGTAAGTAGTACGCGCGTAGCGCGTAAAATGTTATAATTAAACAAATTTTATTGGATCTTGCGGAATACTTTATCAACAAATTTTATTGGATCTTGCGGAATACTTTATCATTTTGTTCAATGATTTGTAATTTTGAGTTGATAGTTTGAATACTTCAAATTAATTTAACCAGAATCTGGAACCAGTTAAGGCTTGCACTGTTTACAGATTCTTGGAACAGTTTTGTGTAATTTATCCTATTAATTTGACGAATTTAGAGGTATCCGAATTTACATCACATGTTTGAAATTACCCCGTTCGACTGTACATTAGAGGTACGCTCTTTTGAAATTATGGTTCTGAGTTATTTTGCAGGTGCATTAGGCACGAATAGAGTAACGTGTTGACGACCCTGGGAATCTGAAGATAGCAGATCGGAACACCTTTGATGTATGATCAGATGAGCAGATGACGCATCGCATTCATACAAGTTGGATGTTTGGAAATGCAAAATGGCTGCCTACTCACGCTGGTCCAGGATGGTTTAGTCAAATATGTCCTGGCTGCCACTGACAAGGCCGAAATGCTCCGCATTACACGAAGGATTCCCATTCCTCTGACAAACATCCCTCCTTTTCTATTACCAAATATCAATTTTATTCCATCTGACAAATCAATTTGAAAATTTCTCTTTATTCTTCACCACATTCGGGAAAATAATTGGTTGTCTCAATAAAAGTTTTCGTGAAATTAAAACGTCGAATTAGCCAAAAACTTTGGCTGATCGAAAAAAACAAGTTTGGTCTACATAACAAATTATCCAAATTCAACCAAAGGCGAAAATGAGTTTTTAATCGACATTTTTTACATTTATATATAATAATATCAAATTTATTTTTTCACTTTGTCCACATTGAAGCTCCTGTTTCTGCTCACTTATCGCGTCCTTTAGTCTCTTTATTTTTTCTGCCACCCAGTTTGACAATTTATATACGTCAGTTTGAAATCTTATACAATTTTTGTTTCCACTTGAAGTTATTCCGATTGGATGGAAATTATTTAGTTTGAATTTTAATATCAAATCATCATTGCGTTAGATGAAAATTATAATAATAATTTGTATCTGACTTGGTATCATTTAAAATTAGATGCAGTATTGGGAAGTTCACGAAAAAGGGAACTAATTGTAGCTACAGAAATTGATTGAAGTAACTTGAAGTTTGTGCACAGCTACATTTTCACATACGGAATCATATGTTATATATATAAAAAATTATACGAATTTTTGAAAAATAAATCATTGACATCATTTTCACTGTTCTAAACTGAAGAATTTGCGATTACAAATCTATAAAATTCAATAACTTTCACTTCTAAATCTTTACTAATACAATATTTTAAAGAAGCATTCGAAATCGCATCATTTTCTATCATAAATAAATGGCCTAACAAATTGTAGAGCTTCAGATTTTAAATCATAAAAATAAATGATTTTTTAATTGTTTGAATTCACAATTAAAAATTATGTAAGTTTTACGTTTTAAAATTGAAAATAATGTGAGATTTAGGTTTTCCAATTCAAAATGATGCAAGTTTAAAGATTTAAAATTGAAGACTCTGAAATTTTCATGATTCACACTTGAAATTTCATCAATTTGGAAGATTTAGAATTAAAAACTCTTGTCTTTTGATTTTCAGAATTATCAAAATCATCACAATTTGAGAATTTTTACTTATACACCTCTAACATTAACTAATTTTGAAATGAGAATCGTTAAAATGAAAGATTTTCTAATTTCAAATCTTCAAAATTGTATAACTTCAAATTCACAATCTTCAAAATTGAAAAGTATTCAATTTTGAAAATTTAAAATCAACAAGAATTAGAATTGAAAATTTTACTTTTGATCTTAAAAATCATCAAACTCTTTCAAATTTAATAATTTTTAACCATGCACCTTTAAAATTCAATAGTTTTGAATCGTAAATCTTCAAAATTACAGAATTTCAAATCGCAAGTCAATAAAATTGAAGATTTTTCAATCGTAAGCCTTGAAAATTTTAGAAATTTAAAATGCACATTTTTGAAATGGAAGAACTTTAAATTTGCACAATCAAAATAAAAAATATGCAAGCTTCAAGTTTTAGCATCAAAGAATCTGTAATTTTGGTTCTTTACATTCAAAATTTCTTCAATTTAGAATATTCAATATTGAAAAGTTGACGTTCGATTATGAAAATAATGTAACGCGTTCAAATTTGAGAATTTTTATTTATACGGCTTTAAAATTCAAGAGGTTTTAATTGTACATCTTCAACATTTAAGAATTTCAAATGGCGAATCATTGAAATTGAAGATTCTTCAAATGTAAATCTTAAAAATTGTAGAATTTTATACTGTAAATCTTTAAAATTGATACTCTTTTAATTTTCAGAATTTAGAATTACAATTATGTGAGTTTTAAGTTATTCAATTAAAAATTCTGGAGTTTTAATGATTTACATTCAAAATGTCGTAAATTTGAAAGATTTAGAATTGCAAACTTGGCTTTCGATCTTCAATATCATCAAACTTCTCCGAATTCAGGAGGTTTCATTTATACATATTTAAAATTCAAAAGTTGTCCATTGTAGAACTTCGAATTGTAAGTCTTCAGAATTGAAGAGTTTTCAATTTTCAAAATTTAGAATGATTAAGAGATTACTTTCGAAATGTCCTTAATTTGGAAGATTTAGAATTGAAAACTCAACATTTTATCTTAAAAATCGTACAAATTTAAGAATTTTGACTTATAAATCTCTAATATTAAATAAATATAAACTGAAAATCGTTAAAATGGAAGATTTTCTGATTTCACATCTTCGAAGTTATATAACTGCAAATTCACAATCTTCGAAATTGAAAAGTATTCAATTTTGAAAATTTAAAATTAACAAGAATTAGAATTGACAATTTTACTTTTGATCTTAAGAATCATCAAACTCTTTTAAATTAATTAATTTTCAACTATGCATCTTTGAAATTCAATAGTTTTGAATCGTAAATATTCAAAATTACAGAATTTTAAATCGGAAGTCAATAAAATTGAAGATTTTTCAATCGTAAGCCTTGAAAATTGTAGAAATTTAAAATGTACATTTTTGAAATGGAAGAACTTTAAATTTGGACAAACAAAATTTTATATTTTATATCTTTAAAATTGATAAGTTTTCAATTTTCGAAATTTAGAATTAACAATTATGAAAGTTTTAGGTTTAATAATTGAAAATCCTGAAATTTTAACGAATTACATTCGTAAATTCTTTAATTTGGAAGATTAAGAATTGAAAACTTGAATATTTGATCTTCAAAATCATCAAATTTCTCAAAATTTAGGAAGTTTCATTTATACATCTTTAAAATTCAAAAGTTGTCCATTGTAAAAATTCAAATTGTAAATCTTCACAATTGAAGAGTTTTTCATTTTCAAAATTTAGAATGATTAACAAAAAACATTAGAAATTTCTTTGATTTGAAAGGTTTAGAATTGAAAATTCAACATTTTTTCTTAAAAATCGCATAACATTTAAGAATGTTTATTTATGCATCTTGAAAATTGACGAGTTTTCAATTGTAAGTCTTAAAAATGGTAGAACTTTGAATTGTAAAATTTAAAAAGTTAAATTTTCGACAATTTATAGTTAAAAATGATGCAAGTTTTGAGTTTCATAATAATTTTATTTTTTGAATTCCCATGTTTTAAATTAGAAATGTCTATAATTTACAAGATTTAGAATTGAAGACATAACTTTTGATTTCCAAAATAACCAAAATCATCAAAATTCAACAATTTCTATTCATACATCTCTAATCCTCAAGAGTTTTCAATTGTAACTGTGGAAAATTGTGGAACTGTGAATTGTAAATCTTTCAAATAAAAAAGTTTTTCATTTTGATAATTCATTTTATTCCTAAATAATGCTCATTAATGACTAGGTTTATAGTCGGTTTGAATTTTTCGTTTGACAGTGAAAGTATTTTTGAATATTTCGAATATAGTAACATTTCAATGACTAAATTTCCTCATTTGGTCAAAATGAATCGATTGATATATTTAAAAACATCCTATAATCGAATGAGATTATGATATGTACGATTTTAAAAATTTGGTTTGATGAGTGTAAGAGAAACTTTTTCCTAATTTTGTGAATATAACAAATTTGTAAGTACTACATTTATTCGTCATAATGAGAAAGTTTTATTTATGTATTCAACAGGCCTCTGTGATTGAATAAAATTATGTTATATACACAGATTTATAAATTTGTTTGACGTCTATAAGAGGAAAATAATCCTCAATTTTCAAAATATACAAATATTTTAAGTATCGAATTTATTCTTTTTGATGAAATAAAGCAATTGAACTATATAATATAAAAACCGTCTATGTCCTATGAATAGTGAACAATAAATAATAACTATTAATATGCAATAATAATGATAAATAATGAGCAATAATCATTTAAACGATTCCCCGATTCTTCTCAATGTCTGTTTTTGTTATGACTCTACTTATAATTGTATCAAAAATAATTCCAAAACATTCCTCTATGAGAAAGCACATAATGATCACAATTAATAATAGCATATAATGAACGCATGTAAATTATTTTGTAGTGGTTTTTTTTATAGTACTTTAAATTATAGAATTTATATTTTAACTTGATAATCAGGAAATAAAAATAAGGAACGTGTAATAAGCGGGCGTTGCGCACTGTTTTTGCTTGAATATTTCATAATTTGAGTTAATATTTGCGCCGCTGAAGTGCACTCTGCCGCGAGAGAAAGCAGTTTCAGTTTTACAGAAATATATTAAGCTGCTTACGAAGCGCAGAAAATGTTTGTTATTTTCTCGTTATACGGTTTGTCATAGATACAGCTGAAGTTCACAAGGTTTATAAAGAAAAATAATTTTTTTTTTTAAATTTCTCAATTCAAGTTCTCGTTGTTGGTTAGTGCAGAAATAATGTAATATATGATTTCAGATCTTAATGACACATTAACACATCATAATTATTGTTTCAATGAATCAGGCTATATTTGATATCCGAAAAATTCCGAATCTCCACTAAACGCTTGTTTCTCGGATTTTCTTTCATTAATTACTTTCACTTGATGTAGGGCAACACCAAAAAAATATTCATCCCAATATCAGTATCGGAAGACTATGTTTTGTCCATACCCAAGCACCCTGAAATATACAAAAAAAATCAGGGAAAATTCTAACTTTCCTCTAATTGCTTCGTTCTCGAATTTTATTTTGCTAACTGCTTAATACTGATTGACGGATAATACTAAAATAAGTATCCTTCCAATAGCTTTATAGGAAGACTCTGAAATTTGTTGAGAAAATTCGTAAAAAAATCTGTCTTCTAAACATCCGGTTCTTGAATTTTCTTTGATAAATTACTTGTATTGGATATCCAATAATATAAGAAAAAGTTTTATCCCAATATCCTGATCGAAAGACTGAGTTTTTCTACCAACGCACTCTGAAACATATACAGAAAATTCGGATAATATTCTAATTTCTGAAAGTTCTTTTACTAATTATTTGCATCTCGTGCCAGGTAAAACATAAATTATTTGCATTCCAATAATCGCTAAGAGCCCAATAAGTTTTACCAACCCACGCCCCTTTCAAATTATGCGGAAAATTAGAAACCAAAAATTAATTTTATTTATAAACGTGCAAATTTCAGTTACGTCTGAACGTTCAGTTCTCAAATTTTATTCGATTAATTACTGGTAATTGATGTTCAACGATACGAGAAAAAGTTTTATGCCAATATCCTCATCGGAAGACTACGTTTTTACAGCCACGCACTTTAAAAACTATACAAAAAAAATCGAAAAAAATTCTATCTCTCTGCTTAACATCCGGTCCTCAATTTTTCTTTTATTAATTACTGATATTTGATGTTTAATAAGACAGAAGAAAGTTTCGATTCAATATTCTGATTGCAAGACTGCGATTTTCCACCAACACCCCAAAAAATGTATATAAAAAAAAGTCGAAGAAAAAGAGAACTGCCTGCTAAGCATCCGGTACTCAAATTTCATTTTATTAATGACTTGTACCTATCATTCAACAACACCAAAACATTTTCATCCTTATATCTTTATCAGAAGACTGAGTTGTATATACCCACGCACTTTTTTGTACATTTTCAAGAGTGTGATTGGATAAAACGCAGTCTTCCTATACAAATATTGAGATAAAACTTTTTTTTTCTGTTGCCTCACATCAAATACAAGTACTAAGTGAAACAAAATCTGAAACCCGGACGTTTAGAGAATAGTTAGATTGTTTTCCGATACTTTTTCCAGTATGATTAATGAAACAAGAATCAAAAACCGACTGATTTGTGGAAAATTAGTAAATTTTCCTAATATCAAAGATAGATTATTGCATTAAAATAATGAGTATGACGTGATAATGAGTTATTACCACCTAAAATCACATACTAAATTATTTTTAAAATAATGAAGCACTAAGAATTGATTTAAGTAATTTTTTTAAATTTTATATATTTGTTCAAAAACTTTGAGAACTTCAGTCGCATTGTCAAAGAAGTTCTCAAAGAGTTTGCTCTGGTTTTAATGTGATCGGACAACTTCACCGTTCCGTGTCTTCTCTTCTCAATGCTCGCACTTCGCATTCTAAAAGTACGATTTTAGATGCAAACTACTATTTAAAGCACTAACTTCCCCCAAAACTTGAATGTGCGATAAGCCCGTTATCAGTCTAATCCACTACTGAGGAGTTACGACACGATTTGTGTTCGAGCTCGAGCACGAGATATTCGATTTGAACTCGAGGCGAGACACCGGCCTTCTCAATGAAATTGGGCGGGAATTCAAATCGTATAACCACTCTGGGCGTGTTTGCCTCGATTAAAACCAAAATTGGGTCGCGAAAATCACGTGATGCTGGCGAAAAAGACGATGGATATTTCAGGTCGCCTATAAAGCAGAAAGTGACCAGCTCAGCCGGAAATTAATTACCTCGGAGTCATAAATTATGTCTTTAAAAATTGAGAATAGATTTCTGCATGGTAAGATATAGTAAATAATTCATGAGGGGAGTCAGACTTCATTATCTGATAAAGACTCACAATCTTCATCATGAAAAATGTTCTGTTTCATGTATCAACATTTATAGCATAGATCAGTGTTAATTCAATAGGAACATGAGTTCCATTCTTTCGGCCTTGCGATCGATTGAAAATAAAAAACGACTGGGATTTTTCCATGTCAAACAAATTTATTCATAATTATAATTACGACGTTTCGACCTATACTGTTGGTCATCTTCAGGAAATTAAACCTATGAAGAAGTTATAAATTCTTTTAAGTACAATTCAAAGAAATTCACAATGTCACAAATCAATTTTTAAGTAATAAAATACGAATTTACTTCCACAAAAACAATTTTGGAATCAAAATTGTGGTCCGATGAAAAGAAATTAAAACGTTATTTCAAAAATATAATTGGAAAAAACCTCACAAAAAACAAAAAGAGGCTCCCAATAATTAGGAGGTTACATTTAAAAAATTTTAAGATCGAACCGCAATAGTCAAATGACGGACGAAGTGATAGTGACAGGAAAAAAAAACCAAGGCATTGGGAATTTGAAAATTGAATTCATTATGTTGTGATAACATTTATTTATATAAAGTATTTCTGTTTTCAAATTTATGGAATAATTCTTGAACTTGTTTATGAAAATCGATTATAAAATTCTTCTTTTATAAGTATTGTTTTCTTTAGCTAAAATCTGTATATTCTCGAAAATAAAATCGAAAAGGTGGTCAAAATTCCGAAGGTGCTGTGACAAACCTGTGTTTAAATAACCAATTGTACAATCTCTTTTATGTTCAGTTATTCTCGTTTTTAACCTTCTCCCAGTTTCAACAATGTAAATTTGATTACAACCTTGACATTTTATTAAATAAACTACGTTTGATGAATTTTCAATTTTTTTTGACTCTTGTTTATAAAACGATTTTCCAATTTATGATTATTTTTAAAATATACGTTAATGTTAAATTTTTTGCGGCACTTTTTAATCTCTCTGATAAACCTTTTATATATGGTAACGAGACTCTTAGATCAGTTTTTTTGTAATAATCTAACCACTTATTATGTTTACTGGAACTATTGTAAATTTTATTAATTCTTTCTTTAATGACACTTTCTATTAAAGGTAATGGATAATCATTTTGCTGTATTATAATTTTCAATTGATTTAAATTTTCTTTTCTGAACTTGAAATCACTTAGTTTTATACATCTATCTATTAATCCCTTAATTAATCCAACTTTTTGGTTGGATTGATGGTGTGAATTATAATTTAAATATGGCCCTGACCATGAAGATTTTTTGTACCAATTGGTGATTAAAGCTCTATTTTCTGTTTTTTTTTAATTGACATATCTAAATAATTTATGGTGTTATCATTTTCCAATTCAAAAGTTAATTATAAAGATTTTTCAATACTTTTAAATGTGTTAATTAATTCATGAATTTTATCAGTAGAAACTATTGTAAATACATCATCCATGTACCTTTTATAGAAAAGCGGTTTAAAACTTAATTTTGCTAATACTCTATTTTCTATATCTTCTAAAACAAGATTGGAAGCAATTGGAGTTAAGGAATATTTTATTGGACATCCTGATACCTGTTTGTAAAATTTTTGGTTGAATGTAAAAACAGTGTAATTAAACACTGTTCTAGCAGCTATGAAAATTTCAGAGTTAGATATTTGAGTAGAATTTTCGTAAACTTGTAATTTCTCTTCTATGCGATCAGAAAGTATATCTAACGGAATATTATCAAACATAGAAGTTAATCTAAAGATAATAATGAGTGGGTACTAGGTACATATATATTTTTAATTTCTTCTTTAAAATCCCAACTGTCTTTGACAGAGGAGTGAGTCGTACCAGAAACAGGTTTACGAGTATTAGATACAAATTTGGCTAAATTATAAGTAGGTGATCCAATAGAAGATACTATCAATCTCCATTTTATGTCAGGTTTGTGAACTTTAGGTAGAGCGTAAGCCTGAGCCACAAAACTCCCATGATTTTCAAACGATAAGCTTAATTCTCATTTATATACCCCCCTCCCCCCTATCTTGATATAATATCGTTGCATTTATCTTCAATGGTTGGAACTAAGCTTGTGTTAACTTTTTTGTGTGATATGTTATTTTGTAAAAGATTTTTAACTGTTTTATTGTAATCATCCCTATTAGCTGCTACTGAAATATTCCCTTTATCTGCTTTCAAAACAATCAAATCTTTGTGATCATTTTGAAATTTTGTAACCGTATCAGAAAATTAATTCGAAATATTGAATTTATTGATTTTAGCATGGTTTGAAATTAAATCTGAGATCACTTTTCTAACATTTGATTTTTTGTTTTTATCTTCAACGTTTTTAATACATTCTTCGATATTTGCAATGATATTATTCGATGGAATTTTCTTTGAGTGATAAGGAATACCAAATCAGTGTTGATACTTAATAGACACATGCATAGAATTACTTGCTTTGAATATATTCAAAAATTTTGAAAAAATTACAATTACATTTTTTTGAGTATTCCTTCACTTTAACCCGTTAGGGACGGAACCTTTTTCCCGGTACAAAATTGGCTACGTTTTCGCATGTAACATCTGAAAATGCTCCAAATTAGGGAATCCAATTGTCGTTTTTGGTCAAAAGTGTCTAGAAGTCAGCTTTCCTAAATGAGTCCTGGAGGACCCATACGACCTTTAAGGATTATTTGTTTGTAAAATGAAAAATGCGTCGTGGAAGTTTCAAGTCTCTGCGCATATGCCAGATAAAATGTGATTCGAGCCTTCTTTCCGAATAGGAACTATTTGTTTAGAATAGGAACTAAACTCAGAAAGCTATTAATTTTTAGTATTTCATCTTCTTAACAAGATGCAAGACTTGGAATTAACAAAAACCCTCTATTATTACTTTTTTAAATTGCAAATCAAATGTTCGGTAACCGGATTTTTGCAAAATACAAATTTTTATAAACGAGCACATTTAGTATGTACTAAAATCAACAAAAAAAACATCAAATATAAATGATATTGGTAACTCGGCTTCCTTTTGGACTCGAGAACATGAATAAATGGTTAGAACTGTACAATAATTTTATTTCGATTTTTTTATCCTTATCTACATTTTTCTAGAAATTGTGAAGTTTCATTAACTTTGCTAGAATATTTTGGAATATAATAGACTATTCTGAAATCTCCTGGCATTTTTTTCATTCATAAATACATCTGAAATTGGCGAAGTGCTCTGAACGTTTATTTTCTGTGCACTAAATCAAAATAATCTACAATGTTATTTGCGAATGCAGGATCTTTTTGAGTATTATGGAATATTCTTGGACAGTTTAAAATGTATAGAACACTCTTAAAAATATATAATTCTATGTAAAGCAGATTGCCAAAAAGTTGACCAAATTAATTCTTAGACATTTTTTACTTTTTCTTTGAAAAGCAGTTTTGTTTCTAAAATTATCACAGTACTTAAGGAAAACGAGGACGAGGTGGATAGAAAAACTTTTGAAGTCATAATAATGATAAATGATGAACAAGTTGGGAAAATATTACGTACCAAATTAAAGTTTCAACATTTATTTTAAAGATAAAAATGCTATCACATGAATTATATTAGCCATTTATCCAACATTTTATACTTTATTGTTAAAATTTTATTCAGATGGTACTCTTCTGGTACGAAGTGAATAATCACATTGTAAGCTTTTCCAATAAGTTGTCAAAGGACATTATGTATGAATTCATGAAACGATAATAACTGGTATTTAAAAACAATTTTTAATTTTTTCCAGTAATTATTTTGCAATATATTATAAAAATTTTACGAGTTCCGAAATGTTTAGTATTTAACATACAACCATGACAGGCATTGCTATTAACTATCATAGACAAAGAAAACTGCAAGACATTTTATTTGCTTGTTTTGGTAAAAGGAATTAACTCGATTATTTATTTGAACTCCAAATAAAAAGACGAAAAATATATTTTCGATTAAAACTAAGACAATTAATCATTAGATAGTTTTGAAGCAAAGAGTTCGATGAATCGAAGGAACCAGTGAAAGAATAGAGATAGCAATTCAATTCTTTGAAAAATTATACTCTGTCAGCAGAAAAAATATTTATCGCTATGTCAAAAACGCATGTTTCAAATTTTTAATAAAAAGGAACACTTAAATGGTCAAAAGGCTGGTAATAGAACTTTTTTTAAATATTCATACCCGCAGAAATTTTTTATAGAACTTCTGCAGATCAATGTTGTTTCCAGATAAAAATAAATAATGATCACTATTTCTGCGTAATAGTTTTCATAAAATGTCCGGCAACTCTCAGTAATAATTTATTATGTCCATGACAAATACATTCCTTGATCTCCAAGTTTTATATTTTGTTTTAAGATATTTTTAAGTTTCTGTGATTTCCTTCTTCTCCCGAAAACTTCAAAATGTTCTAAAATGCTTTTGATTTTTCTAGAGTTTTCTAAAATGTGTTCAGTTTTTTTAAAGAAGATTCCAGAATAATCTGAAATGTTCTTAAATATTCTCGAATATTCTTGTATGGTCGAGACTTTACTGATGTCAAACTTTGTGGAATTTATAAAATTATTTAAAGATTTTGTAATGTTCCTGAATTTTTTAGAACATTCCAAAACATTCTAAAATATTTTGAAATTTTCTAGAATATAGTGGTTTTTGGTCAAATTAATGCTTCTTTATTGTTCTCAAATATTTTGCAGTTTTCTACAATCTTGTGGAATTTTCTGGAAGGAATTTGCTGCTGTATTCGGGCATCCAGTTAATTTTAGAAAATTGGGTTAGGTCATATGTAATGTGTAATTATTATATTCTTCTATTTATTTATATGAAGTCCATCAAGTAAATAGAGCAGATAAATATCATCATTATCAAATTGTTTTCCAAGAATCAGATGCATATAATGTATTATTATTTAGGTTTTAATTAATTACCATCACAGGGCGTGACTCCTTCCCACCTAATTTTGTCATAGGAATAAACTTAACATCTTGGAAGGTAGCACATTTTGCGGCGATAATTAATTATAATTAAATACTAATAACCTAATATGCTATCCAATCGTGGTTAATTTTATTTCTATCTCATTCAAATGTATGACACGATCCCCTTATCCTGCAGTTTATCTTCTTTGCAAAAGTGATCTCCACTTCAGTCCAAGTTTCTTGTTTTGCAAAGAATTCTGTATTTGACATACGCCAAGGATTTTCTTGGACTATATGCAAAAATAAATGCAAGTAAAGAACGCCGCGTGATACAAATATAAATAAGTAAGCAACTCGTATTTCGCGAGAATCATATCTACGACCCTCTTCCGAATCCCTCGGTAGCTTTCGCGAGAAAATTGGGATGATACAAATTTCCAAGAAGTGTGTCGTCGTAATATGCTTTGATGTAAGAAGGCGCGTCTTTGAATGAACAAGAGCAAGCTAGGAAAAAGGGACATGTAACATATGAAAAGGTGAAAAGTGGTGAAAAAAGGAGACAAACATAAAACCAAAATTGACAAACATGATAATAAAGAAGACCGTATTTGCTAGGGGAAGTTCTATTCTTTCGTGCCGGAAGTTTAAGCGAGCAAGTGGGATTTGTCAAGCCCATTTCATAACCTTGAAATTTGTTTTATCCTATAAAGCCATTAATTTGTGTATAGCTATACATATTTTCGGTGTTGCGTAACACTCGAGGACAAAATGGGTTACATAACAGTCAAGTCACCCCTATGGTAAAGATACGAGGACAACTTAATTTACAAGCAGATAACGAAAACTATCTTTAATAAATTGTGACCTTATTCAAGGTGAAATTGGACGTTTCACATCACCGGTGGTATTGATGGGAGGGTGGAGTCGTCACCCCTAAGGCTATCTTATTCGGCCAAAGAAAAAAACGGAAACATAAAATGGGTTCGCTGAGTCTGAAGAAAAAGATAGGATCAAGAAACATAAAAAATGATTTAAAAAAACAGCTGAGAAGTTCTAATAAAAAGAAAAATGAAGTTCCTTCAAATATAGAAATGAAAGGCAAATATCAATCGTAGAACTTGTGCGGTAAGGGGACCTGATAAACAATTTTTCGTATCACTTTTATGGTAAAAATAATATAGCACAATAAAAGAAAATATTCGCATAATATAAATATAATGTAGCAGTGGAAAACTGGCTGCAAGCATATTCAGTAGTAAAGGTCTGTTTTGTCCAGACATGCGTTGAAAGTAGCTGATGACATTTCTATTTAGCCTTTCAAGCTTCAGATAATAAAGGAGATAAGTGAATAATACTTAATAATTATAGAGATAATATGGTCGAAAAAGTAGGTTTAGAACATATTTATTAGTAATTGTGTATTATAATCAAACATGCAATGAAGGAAACTGTTGATTAATTTTGCCTAAACATTGTTGGTACAATGAGAACAGATCAGGTAAGTAAAAAGAGATACTATTTAGATAATAAGAAAACAATATATACGTTATCTAGTGAAGGAAGATAGGCTTCAAGCATAATCAGTAGTAATGTCCTTCTTGAGTCAGACATGCGATAAAAGCAACTGTAAGCTATTTTTATTTGAAATTTTAAGTATACATAATTTATTACAGACAATAAAGATGATCGGACGATATTAGGATTGTACAGAGACAATACAGTGTGAAAAATTAAATTTTAAAGCACATTAAGTAGTAATGATGTAGTCTTATCAGACATGCGACAAAGAAAAATCATGAATAATATTATTAAAATTTTTTTGGTGCAATTAATACAGATGAGGAACAGTAGAAAGAGATAATATCCAGATAATAATCAAATAATACATAACATCATAAAGGAAATTAGATTTAAAGCATGTTCTGTAGTAATGTTCTATTTAAGTCAGGAATGCGATGAAAGAGGCAGCTAAACAATTCATTCGTAGCTTTTAAAGTACAGATAATTTATTAAAGTCTGATATTTACTAAATTAGTGTGAAAATGGTGTTAAAATTTAAGTCCAAAACGTGTTAAGTAGATATGGTATATTATAGTCAGACATATAGTACTGGAAACTGTAATTTCATATGGATACTTTTGGCTAGGGGCCGTTCAAAAACTACCTTACGCTATTTTGACTTGACGTCAACATTTTGTCTTCGATTTTATTTGATAAAAGCCTAACATAAAACACAAAAAAAAAATTAAATATTTTAACAGATTGCACAACCCAAAATAAGGTAGATAAGGTAGATAAGGTGATTTTTTACGCAAATAGTGGAACAAATAGTTTTAAATTAAAGTAATGTATAGGTATCATATTGAATTCAATATGAAAGGTATAAAACGCTTCAAACTTAAAGTCAAAATATATTAAATTTTCAACAAAATAGTTTATTTTTCAACCCAAAAAGGCGAATTAAAAACAAATAAGTTGAATTTTCAAGAATAATTTTCTACAAAGCAGTTTACTTTTCAGCAAAAACGTAATTTTCAACCGAACACCAGAGAGTTGAATTTTGAACTAAAAGCGCTAATTTCTAAATTAAATACAATAATTTTTCAATCAAAAATGAAACAGTTAAAATTTAATTGAAAAAAATTATTGTCACAAAAAAAAGAACGAATTTTAAACATATTAGTTAAATTTTAAACCAAAGAGATTTCTTTGACTAATAAAATTAATTTTCCACGAATCAATTCAGTTTTCAACCAAGTGGTTGAATTTTCAATGAAACTACTAAAAAAGAATAATTTTCAACTAAATTTTCAACCAAGTAGTTGAATTTTCAAACAAAAAAGATTTAATTAAAGTGAAAAATTTAATGGATGAATTTTCAACTGAGAGCCATCAATTTTCAGCTAAGAATGGATTAGTTAGAATTTCAGTTAAGGAAATTAGTTTCCATCTTAGGAAAAACGAATTTTCAATTATATAGTTCAATCTTCAACCAGATAGTAGAATTTTTAACCGAAAGAGATGGATTCTGAAACAAAAGTGTAACAGCAGACTTTTCAATTGAAAAGAATTATTAGCTTTGAATGAAAAATAGTTGGATTTCTTTATTAATGTCTGTTGATTTAGTTCTATTTCAAGCAAAAAACAATAAAAAGAGGAAAAAGGATAATTTCTTGAAAAGAGGGGGAAGAAAGGATTCCTTAAAAACAGGGAAAAGAGGGAAATAAGAGAGATGGTGTGAAATCTGTTTTTAGATGCTTGACTTGCAAAAGAAAATCAGTAATTTTTTGCCAGAAGAAGTCAAATAATAAGGTTTTTCCTCATGCATTTCTCTAATTTTCACTTTTTGAAGCATTTAAAAAAATTTTTATCCAGAATTATATTTTTCACGTGTGATGTTGCCTTCTCTAGTGTGACAGTTTTTCAACGGCCCCTTAATTAATAATTAATAAAATAATTAATTATAATTTTATTTGAATTACACGTATAGTGTCCCAACTATTATTTGAATCGAATAATTTGTTTTGAATACATAAGTATTTTAAATTAGGCTGCGTCTAGGAGTTCTGGCCAAGATTACGAAAAATATTCAACTACTCATCCCGAAATTCGGGACGACGAGACGCTTCGTTTAAATGATTAATAATCTAATTGAGATATAGTTAATATTTAATTATACTCAATTACTTTATATACAGTGGGTTTAGAGCATATTCATTATAAATCATATTTTTTAGTTCGATGCACATGACCAAAGTTTAGATGATAAGATTTAAGTAAAATAAAAATTTAAATTATAGTTTTAGCTGCAAGAGTTTCTACAACTCTTAACTCAACTATAATAAAGTTATTCAAATTTACAAAGAGAAAGAAAATACGACAAGCAATGTTCAAACATGTTCGACAAGCTGTAAGCGATTTTTTTTTTACTTTGGTTGACGTTAGCTGAAAACTTTTTCTTGAACAGATTACTGTACCGGAGTCAGGCTTGAATTTACAAAACTTTTTGGACTGGAGCGAGAATTTAAGGACTAGAGGGAACGAAGGTCCAGTTTGCGATAAATATACTTCACCTCTGCAGAGTTTCATTAAAGGAAGAAAAAATACGAAAGTTCTCGGACTAAAAATCTACTTCGACACGAACCTGAAAATCCACTCAACAATTTTTTTAGCTCCGTGATTCGACTCAAGGAAATTGCTCGTGAGATGCTCGCCTGATGCAGCTAATAGAAAGATATCAATTGAATAACCTCATCATAACTAAAAATAAGACAAGTTCACTTGAATAATTAAGTATTTTTATTGATTTAAATGCATGCCCTACTTGAAGTTTTTTTTTATCCCAAACGAGCGAGGATAAAATGCAATTTTTAGCACAAATGATCCTCGAATTCCACGAGAAAATAAAAGAAGCTAAAAATATAAAATGCACCCTGTGTGCTTAAAAGCGAGTAAAATAAGGTCAGGGGAATCTATTTGGGACTCTTTTATCTTGAAAGGTAGTGGATACTTTGAATCCCCTCTCAGCGTTTATAACTGCAGATCATAATGGCTCGCGAAACGTGAGAACTTTAAATTTAATGGCCCGTTTCATTGTCATCAGAGCTATAAATAAAATTGTCTAGTACAAGATCAAAACCTTTTCTCAAATTCTGGATGTATTATTTGCTTTCAATAATTTTGGTTGATTTTAGTTAACTACACTCGAACTTCAATTTGTGCACGATTTTGATTCTGACCTTCGACTCAAATTGAGGCTCTCCGAAAGTAAACATCAGGGTCGTGTAAACACTGAAAGTGAACTAACGCAACGTGATGCAACGTTACGCATAAGTGACCAATGACGTCCTTCCCCTTCGGCCCCGCGGCTTCTCTTAATCAAAACCGCGGCGCGGCATAATTTCTCGGAAGGCATAAATCAAGTTTGCTGAAATTAAAGTTCAAGAGTATATACCAATAAAAAACACTAAATACGCAAGTGCGGCGATCTTAGCGCGCTAAATTAGAAAAATGTCTAATTTTTTCATTGAAATCAAGATGGATATAAATAGAAGGATCCACCCAATCATGATGATGAAATAGAAAGAAAAACGCGAACCTCGCCTGAGGTTAGGAGATTCAGGCTAAATTTGGAATTCCGGAAACCGAAAAAAAAGTGGAGGCACTTTAAAGCGAAAGCTTTTTCCCTGGGAAGAAGCTCAAGGTCAACGCGACAGAACCAACAAACGAGAGACTAGCTACTCATCCCTAGGTTGAAAACTTCCCCTATTTCCCCTGCCACTCCCTCTCCATTTCCCATATTGATCGGCGCTCTCTACAACCGCACAATCCCCACTACAACTTTGCGCTCTTTCTCACTCACTTATCTTGGCGGTGTTGCCACGTTTTCCTTTTTATGTATTTTCTACGAGAGAGACGCACCTGGAGCCAATTAGTCTGCGAGGTCTTTGTTCTTTAACGTTTGAATTTTCCCGCCTTTCTGTCACAAGTTTCCACAAGAATATGTTGCTGCTCGTTAATTATGGTGCAATAAAACAATTTAAAAGATTGAAGGGATTAAGTTCTTTTTTCCTGCTTTTTTCATTTAGAGCCTCGAGGCCAGATAATTAACTTGCATTGGGATCTTAATTAGTTTTTAATGATTTGTATAACTGGAGGATTGAAGAAGAATATTAAGTGGGAAAATAGTGTTCCATCAAAAGTGCAGGTGTTATTGAAGCTCGGATCCTTGATAGAATAAGCAAACATTGGAAATTGTTCCAAATAATTATAAGAATTTTGTTTTTAATTCAACCTTGACGTTTCATTTAAACTACTCAGATTCTTGCAAAATTGTTAAGGAAACTCAGCAAAAGTGTTCATTGATGATATGTAGAAAGGAAATTATTTATCTTCCATTAACAAATTATTTGGTTTGAAAAATGTTTTTGAGTCGTTATAACCTAAATACTTTGTACTTTGTAAACGGGTGATTACAAAAAAAAAAAAAAAAATGAAAATTGTCAACAATAAGATTTCAAAAAGAATTTAAACTTGCAAAAATATTTTTTCATATTAATTCTAACCCTAGATAGTGTGGAAATATAAAACTAAGAGAACAAGCAATGTATTGTTTGTCATGAGTATGCATTTTTAACAGTAGTAACTCTTACCTAGAGGCGGATGACGTGACATTCAGCGATGAAAATAAATAATAATTTTAAAAATCTTTTTAAAATATATACATTACAGGTAGAAATATTTCAAAATATAGGAAAAATGAGTATTCTACACACAGTTTCATTTATATTTTCTGAGGCAAGTATTTTAAAATTTTGAAATTTTACAAAATTGTGTTTACTTTACTAAGATATTTTTAGAAAAAATGCGTTATTCTAAAGAAATGTGGAAAACAACTGGTACTCAAAGTGGTCAACTTTTTGCAGAATACTGACAGCTACATAGAGTAATGTGTACAATAGTTAGCCCCCCCCCCCCACAAAAAAAAAGATTAGCCATTTGCTTTAAATATACGTAATTAAGAAATATTCACAAATAAAACTTAATAAACATTGTAAGATTGTTCTCGACACACGCTACGATATTTATTATTAGTTTTTATTGTCAATATTTCTTAATATATGATCATTTTTAAGTAGCCAATCATTGTCCATCACCCAAATACGATGGAAAAATTTCGAAAGTATAAAATTTTATTATTTTTTATTTTTTTTATTTTTTTTATTATTATTATTTATTTTTGAACCTTGTCGTTTCTACGATTTTATAATTTCAGAATTAAACAGTTTTTGATAGAAAATAAATGGAAATTAAAGGATGAAAAATTCTATGCATTCAAAATTAAACATTGGAAAATTCTAAACTTTTTAGTGGTCATTTTTTTCATTTCCAATATTTTTAAGTAGAAGTTTTTTAATATTAAGAACAACAAATTTCAGTATTTCAAATATGATAGCTATATGTTAGAGTACTCTGAATTAAATAATTTAGTGAACAAACGAAACTGAAAAGTAAGAATTAAGGAATAAATAATTCCTGTTAAAAACTTTTTGAAAATTCACGACTTCCGTCCAATTTGAAAAATTTCTGAAATTTTAAAGGTACCTGATTGAAGATTAGGTAAAGTGATTTCTATTGAAAAATATTTAGAAAGTTATAAAGATATTCAATAGAAATCTGTATTATCATCGGAGAAGGTAACGAATCAAGAAGAAAAATCACACATAAAATGGAAATCTACAATACCGACCAAAGTTATATTCTTCTATACAGAAAATATTTTAACGTCATTTCAGACAAGATAGAGAATAAACATTTTTAATTAAATTTCATTCAGAAAAAAGATCTTCTCCTTTCACTCCGCTGGGATTCGAGCACGAGGTCAACTGATTTGCGGTCAGGTGCTCTAACCACTCAACTACAGAGAGATCAGAGAAAGAATTCTTTTTTCTGAAATACGCTTTATTTAGCAAGATGTTACAATCAATTTTTGATTGAAATCTGTATTAGCATCGGAGAAGGTAACGAATCGAGAAGAGAAATCCACACATAAAAGGGAAATCTGCAACATCGACCAAAGTTATATTCTCCTATATAGAAAATATTTTAACGTCATTTCAGACAAGATGGAGAATAAACATTTTTAATTAAATTTTATTCATAAAAAAGATCTTCTCCTTGCACTCCGCAGGGATTCGAACACCAGGTCAACTGATTTCTGGTCAGGTGCTCTAACCACTAAGCTACTAGAGAGATCAGAGCTAAAAGGATGAATTCTTTAACGTAATATTTTTACCGCATAATCTAAAGGCAGTTATACCGGTTGGAAAAGAGAGCTTTTTCCGAAAAATGCTTCATTTTTTTTTAGTTGAAAATGAAGTGTTTTGCGCCTAAAACCGGCAACACTTCTGACTATTGTGTACGCTGGGCTGCCGGTGTTGCCGGTTTCAGGCGCAAGAACACACTTCATTTTCAATTATAAAAAAAAGAAGAAAATTTTCCGGAAAAATCTCTCTATCTAAACCGGTATAATTGCCTTCAGATTATGTGGTAAAAAAAATTACGTTGAAAAATTCAACCTTTCAGACGTATAGTTGATCAAAAGAAACCGAAATTCGTTTGAAGCGCCTTAAACACTTAAAATCAAAATTTAAGAAAACTGTAAAGCTTTTCAACTTAGTATTTTTAAAGTATTAAAAATTAACTTTTATGTCTATTTAAAATATTATTCTTCACCCTGCACATTATAAAAAAATTATAAGGATCTCAAAATTGAAGGTTAATTTTCTCAACAGTTTTCAAAATAGAATATTTTAAACACTTGGAAGCAAAATTTGCAGTTCTATAGCTTATATATTTAACTTGTATTTTTAAGGTATTAAAAATGAACTTTAATTTTTATTCATATTATTATTCGTTATTCTATAAATTATTATAATTTTAATATTTCTAAATTGGAGGTTAATTTTCTTAACAACAATCTTCAAAATAGAATATCCTAAACATTCAGAAGCAAAATTGAAGGAAAATTTACAGTTTTTTTTTAAGTATTAAAAATGAACTTTAATGTTTATTTAAACTATTAGTTCTTATTCTATAAATTACGAAAAATTGTACTAATCTCAAAATTGAAGCTTCAGTTTCTTAACAATTTTAAAAAAAGAAGATCTTAAATACTTAGAAGCAAAATTTACAATTTTCTAACTTAATATTTCTAAGGTTTATTTAATAATTATTTCAATAATTTCAAAATTGAAGGGTGACTTCCTTAACAACAGTTTTCAAAATAGAAGATCTTAAAGACTCAGAAGCAAAGCTCAAGCCGTTTGAAATAAATTAGAAAATAAAATAAATTAATTAACCAAATAAATTAAATTCAACTGAAGTAAATTAAATTAATTAATTTCAATATGGAACCGTTTTCTTAACATAATTGTTTGTAATAAACAAAAAATAACTTAAAAATGAAGAAAATCGTTTCAAATTGAAAAAAAATTTTCACTACAACAAAAAAAAAACATTTCTTTATCCCGACGTAATTTCTTTACATTAAAAAGATTTTCTTTGACTGAGAACCAATGCATATTTTTCTATAATTCAAAGCAATTTTACTTGAAACTTAGAATTTTTTTCGTAATGCTGAGGGGTAGAAATAGGGTAGATTATGGGATTAGTCGAAAATTTTTAAATAATTTCAAAATTGAAGAGTTATGTTGTTAATAACAATTTTTAAAATAGAAGATATCAAACATTCAGAAAAACATTTCTTTTTAATTAAAGAAACCGTTTCTTCAACATAATTTTTTTCCTGAAACAAAAAATAGCTTCAAATTGGAGAAAATCATTTTAAATTGAAGAAAAATTTTCATTGGAACAAAAAAACATTTTTTGACCCAACGAAAATTTTGGTTTTTGAACCCAACGAAATTTCTTTGAATCGAAGAAACTTTTCTTTGTCTGTGAGCCAATGCATATTTTTCTTTGGTTAAAAGAAATTTTCTTCGAATCAAAGAATCTTTTTTCTGAGTGAAGTTGAGGCGTAGAAAAAAATATTTATTTTGAATTAAATAAGTTTTTCTTCAAACCAAAAGTAATTTCAAAATGGAGTTAAACATTTTAAATTAAGGAAAACTGTTTATAGGAACAAATAAGGATTTCTTTGAATCAAAGAAATTTTTCTTTGGCTGATAGCTAATGAATATTTTTCTATAATTCAAAGCAATTTTCTTTGAATCTCAAAATATTTTTTCTGAGTGATGCTGAGAGATTTTTTATTCAAGAGAATGGATAGATAATAGGATAATCAGAAAAAAATTAATAATTTTAAAATTGGAGATTGATGTTCCTAACTATAATTTTCAAAATACAAGATCCTAAACACACAGAAAGATATTTGTCGTGAATTAAAGAAACTGTTTCTTTAGCATACATTTTTTATTAAAACAAAAATTACTATAAAATTAAGAAAATAATTTTAAATTAAAGAAAAATTATTTTTGAAACAAAAAAAAAACATTTCATTTCTTTGAATCTCAGAATCATATTTCTGAGTGATGTTGAGGAGCAGAGGAGTGTTAGATAATAGGATAATCCAAAAAATTTGAATAACTTTAAAATTGAAGAGGAAAGTTTTCAACATCAATTTTCAAAATAGAAAATCTTTTGGCTGAAACCCTAAGAATGAAATCATGATTTTCTGTTGAAAAAATTCGAATTGAATAATTCGAAATTCAAGACATCAACAATTTTTGAAAGCGTAGAAGATTCGAATTTGAGTTGTCCAAAATTCAGCAATTTTAATTTAAACTTAAAAGTCCAATTTATATCATAAATTTCAAAAATTCATAAATCGAATTATTGAAAAGTTAATTATTTCAAATATGTTGCGCTAAAAGTTAAACAGATCAAAATCAGATTAAGTTAAAAATGCCCAATTATTTATTTGTAAATATACTCTACTCCTTAAATTTAAATTTGATCTTCAATTTTTTTTTAAATTATTTTTATTCTGTTTTTTTCAGAGCTGCTCAAAAACTGAATCTGTCTTCAAGTCCACACAGAAGGCGAAGATCGGGCGACGAAAATGTGGGACCCGATGAACAGCCCTTTTTTCCAAATGGCTATGCAGCTCTTCTCCTGAAATCTCCTCCTCCAGCTCCTCCAGCACTTTTAAGGAGGATAGGCGTCAAAGAGTTGTCTGGCGTTGGAAAGGTAAGATTTATTTTACTTAAATTTCAAAATGGTATACGAAATAAAAATATTTTCGCATCAGTTGGATATATTTTTGAATTTTTTTTTCAAAAAAGAATTATTTTTAAAAAAAGTTAAAAAACCTTTTGTGAAAAAGATCCTTTTTTCTCTGCTGGAAGTAAAAGAAAAAAAAACAGAATTCACACTCTTTCCCCACATTTTCCCTTTTTCAGAATTCATATCACTTGGTTAAAAATTTTGTCATTTTATAAAAAATTCAAATATTTTTTATTAACTCTTTTTTTATCAAAAATTCAACTAGTCGGTTCAAAGTAGAACTACTTTATTAAAAATTCATTAATTCATTTGAAGATTTAACTATTATGTCGAAAATTAATTTTTTTTCAAATTAATTTCCTTAACGGATAGTTTAAGTATTTATTTTTCAGCCGAAAATTGATTGTTTTTGGTTGAAAATTCAACAATTATATTTTTCGTAGAGAATTTATACTTTTTGGTTGAAAGAATCGTTTTATTGGTTAAAGATTGAACTATTTCATTGAAAATTCGTTTGTATTTCGTTTTTAATTAATTGTTTATATAAAAATTCAACTATTCCATTTTAGGTTGAAAATTAATCAATCTTAGTTGAAAATTCTTCTCTTTGCTTAAAAGTTTAACTATTTTATTGAAAATCAATTTTTTTCATTTGAAAATTCAACTGCTTGGATAAAAGTTGAACGAATTTGTAAGAAAAAATGATTTGTTGAAGGTTCATTTTTTTATGGAAAATTTAACTTTTTTATCGAAAATTTGTTTTTGCAAATTTAACTATTCCAGCTAAAGATTTATCGTTTTAGTTCAAATTTTATCTCTGTGGTTGAAAATTAATTAATTTTGTTGAAAATTGATCTTTCTTATTTGAAAATTGAACTTATTTGTTTGAAAAAAAAGCATTTTATTGGTTGAAGTTTAAACTATTTTGTTAAAAATTCGTTGATTTTTGGTTTGGAATTAATTTCTCTTAACTGAAAATTTAACTATTCCATTTTTGGTTGAAAATTGATCGATTTTAGTTAAGATTTCAAGTATTTGGCTGAAAATTCGTCGAAGATTCATTTTTGGTTGAAAATTTAATTATTTTGTTGAAAATTCGTTTGTTTTTTTTTTGGTAAAATTTTTTTTTCCATCTGAAAATGTAACTATTCCATTTTAAGTTTAAAATTTAGTTCATAATT
The DNA here is from genome assembly GCA_011634705.1 of Andricus grossulariae. Lineage (NCBI taxonomy): Eukaryota > Metazoa > Arthropoda > Insecta > Hymenoptera > Cynipidae > Andricus > Andricus grossulariae. The sequence continues at coordinate 51,113 of JAABKJ010000236.1, forward strand.
CAACTATTTGGTTAAAAATTATTATTATTTTTTTTTTTAATATATATTTTCGGATTGAAAATTCAACTGTTTTGTTCAAAATTCGTCCTTTTAGGTTGAAAATTCTATTATGATTATTATTTTTTTGGTAGAAAATTCAACTATTCTGTTCCAAATTCAACTGTTTTGTAGAGAATTTGCCTTCTTGGCTTGAAAATCGAACAGTTTGATAGCATTTTTTTTTCTCTCTTGATTCAAAAATCTATCGTGGTTGAAAATTTGTCTTTTTGATATGAAAATTTATCTGTTTTGTTTGAGGATTTAACTTATTTATTGTAAAGTCGTATTTATTTGTTGAATTCAACTGTTTTTTATATAAAACTTAAATCTTTTTTTGGTTTAAATATCAACGATTACATTTTTAGTTAAGAATTAATGTTTTTGTTGTTGAGTTCAGCTGTTTTTTATATACAATAAAAATTTTGTTTTTGATTAAAATATCAACTATTATATTTTTTATTGATAATCAATCTTTTTTGATTGAAAATTCAACTGCTTGTTTGAAATTTTAAATCCTTTGTTAAAAATTCAATTTTTTTCAAATTTATCATTTTAGTTCAAAATTTATATTTTTGGTTGCCAATTTAACTATTTAGTTAAGAAATCACTTTTTTTGTTGAAAATTAATTTTTGTCATTCTCGGTTTGAAAATTCATCGTTTTAATTTAAAAAAAGCAACTATTTGGTTGATCTCATATCTTTTTTAATTTAAAATTCATCTGTTTGGTTGAAATTGCATCTTTTAAGGTTGAAAATTCAATTATTTGGTTGAAAATGCTAACATTTCGTTAAAAATGTAATGGCTTCGTTGAAAATTTAAGCATGGTGCTGAAATGTCATCTTTTTTGGTTGAAAATTCAACTGTTTTTTT
>JAABKJ010000237.1:0-55286 GCA_011634705.1 Andricus grossulariae
GTACTGGAGCGGAGCGAATTTGACATTCGTGAGCACCAGCACGCAGGACTGACACCGAATGCGAGGGTTTGTCTACATGCTGAAAGCTGCCGGAATCGGTAGCTTTTTATTTCATCACTGAAATCGTCAGTGTATGCTCTTCATTATCAATGACAAACAGATTGCTTTCGCCCTTTACTACGAATTTCGTTTGTTTCTCATTCATCCAAACCTTCTGTTCTGTCAGTCCAAGTGTCGAAGGAGAGATCGGCATCACCTCATGAAAGACAATAGCATTTGCTTGACCATTTTGAATGACATAGTCAGTTTTCTCTGTGGTCAATCGCTCAATCGTACCGCCTTGATCACTTTTGATCGAGCTCAGCGTTTGCATTTTTTGCTTAAGCACAGATTCCTCTTTTCCAAGGAAAGAAAGTAAATACTCATACGAGCCAGCAGATGCGGGCGATACATACGAGTTGAACTGTCCAGGTCCAATGGATAAAGACTTTAATTCCTCTGCAGATTGAAGCCCTTCAGGTTTGACAAAATACGTCTCTGATGCTGTTTTGATTTGAACGGTTTGTTTATTTTCAGCGACAGCTTGTATCTCTTGTCCAAATGGCAAAGTGACATCTGTCTTCTTTTTCATGGCTTGATCTTTGTACACCGTGAGTGGATCTGCTGTAACAATCGTCTGTTGATCCACCTTTTTCATATCAGGCGCCCCCTTCGTTAGCGGGTTCTTTGATTGAGGTGATTCTGTCTTATCTGATGGGATGGCGCCGAACGTTGCCAGTGTACGAAGCGGACGATCCGAAAACATCGATAAGGCAAGTAAAATAGTTAAAACAGCTATTATCGTCACTTGAAAGGCTGGCCCAAAAAATGAACGTCGTTTCCCACTTTCTTTATAACGGGTCACTTTTTCCGTCTTTTGTACGCCTTTTCTACCTTCCTTGTGTTCCATTTGGTATTTTTGTTTCTCTTTTTTGGAAAGCTTGTTAAACCAGTCAACAAACTCCTTATACTCTTTTACAACTTTCTTCGTATCATCAAACATACGAAGCTCACCATAATGCATCCAAGCCACTCGGTCACAGATTTTTTGAATTTGGCTAATGGAATGGCTGACAAAAAAGATCGTCTTCCCTTGTTCTTTGAATTCTGTGATACGATCCACACATTTTTGATAGAAGGTCTGATCACCAACCGATAACGCTTCATCAATAATCAAGATATCTGGATCGATATGCGCTGAAATGGCGAAGCCAAGACGTGACTTCATTCCGCTTGAGTAGCTCTTCACAGGCTGATCAATAAAGTCACCAATATCCGCAAACTCTACGATTTTTTCATATAGTTCGTCTATCTCTTTATTCGTCAGCCCCATCATCAAGCACTTGAGGCGAATGTTGTCTTTCCCGCTTAATTGGTTGTTTAGCCCTGCCGCAATGGCAATTAAAGAAGGCTGGCCGTCCATATCAACGTCACCACTTGTCGGTGGAATGATTTTCGCAAGAAGATTCGACATCGTTGATTTTCCAGATCCGTTGATCCCTACAAAACCAATCGTCTCGCCTTCATATACATCAAAGGACACATCACGAACAGCAAAGAAACCTTTTTCATTTTTATTAGGTAAAAACAGCCCTTTGATCTTATCCGACTGCTTTTTATATAAGACGTATTGCTTGGATACGTTTCGAAACGAAACCTTTAGTTTCATCGTATAATCTCCTTACTTTTTAAAGAAAATCGACAAATTTATCCCTAAATTTCATATGAAGCAATGAACCGACTGTTAAAAGAAGAAGCGTGATCAGCCAAAAATAAAGTGTATACTTCATATCATGGAAAAACCAATCTCCCTTTAACAAGCTATTTCTAAAACCATCAATAATGTAGAAAAGAGGATTCAATCTTAGTATATCCCCGATCCATGCTTTGTCTCCAGTGAGCTTCTCTGAGATATTCCAAAAAATCGGCAGCAAAAAGAAAAGTAAACGTGTCACTGATTGTAAAAGAAATTGATAGTCCCTCACAAGTACGCTTATCGTGGAATTAAACAAGCTAAACGAAAACATAAACGCGATCATACAAATAAAATAGTATATATATTGCAGCCAGTGCGCATCAGGATATATGCCATAGGAAATCAGCACAATCAGATAGACACCCATCATGACAAAGTAGCTGAACAAATTGGACATAATCACCACAGACGGCAGCGCACTAATCGGAAAGTTCATTTTCGATACCATATTAATGCGTTTAAACACACTATTTGAACCATCAAGAATCGTCGGACTAATGAAGAACCAAGGGATTAATCCCGCAAGCATCCAGATGATAAATGGAACTTCCATTCCTCCAATGACAATTGGCTGTCCTCCGCGAATTCCCAGACCAAAAACAAACCAGTAAGCCAGCATTTGAATCAATGGATTTAAAAACTGCCATAAAACACCTAAATAATTCATCTGATATTTTGATTTTGTTTCATAAACAGCAAGTCGCATAATCAGCGGAAATGAGCTGATTTGCTCCTTTAGTATCGTCAACATTGCGTTCATTCGAATCTTCCTTAGATATAAGTTTTTGGAATTACTTTTTTTAAAAGCACCGCTCATAATTGTAACAGATGTTGAGGATAATTTCACTTTATATCATGATAAAAGGCTTACAAGCCCGTAGCTGTAAGCCTTTATCCCATTTATTTCACCTATTCAAATACCATTTCTACCACACGCTTCGAAGACTCTCCGCTCTCTAAATAGCAGAATTTTTCATAAAACGGTGCGAATGAAGCTGGCAAAGTAAAGGTTGGCTGTTCTGTTTCTCTTACCCAGTCAATGACGCTGGCTGTTTCTTTCACAAGAGGTCCAGGTGCTTCCTGTTCAAAGTCAAAGTAGAAACCTCTCAGCTTGTCACGATATGTTTCGATGTCTGGCACATAGAATAGCATCGGACGTTTGAGGTTTGCGTAATCAAAGAATACAGATGAGTAGTCAGTGATGAGCAGATCAGAAATCATATAAAGATCTCTAATATCTTCGTAATGAGAGAAGTCATAGGCAAAGCCTTCATATGGTCCTAAATCAAAGTTTTCAGCGACTAGATAGTGCATACGCAGAATGATAATATATTCATCTCCGACAGCGGCTCTCAGCTCATGCAAATCAAGGTCTAAATCAAATTTGTACTGCCCTTTTTTATAAAATTGATCGTCTCTCCATGTCGGAGCATATAAGATTAATTTTTTATCAAGCGGCAGGTTCATTTTTTGTTTGAGTGCTCTCATCGTTTCTTCATTGTTTTGATTGTGAAGGAAGTCATTTCTTGGATATCCTGACTCAATCATGGTCTTTTGAAATTGGAAGGCACGTGTAAAGATTTCAGTCGAGTAAGCATTTGGAGAAATGAGGTAATCCCAATTCGACGCTTCCTTCGTGAAATTCTTTTTGTATTTTTTCGTGTTTGTTCCAGGCATATGCACCTCGTCCATATCCATCGCCAGTCGTTTTAACGGCGTACCGTGCCATGTCTGCAAGTATGTTGTATGCTCTGGTTTTGGAATCCACAGCGGCAAACGGCTGTTGACGACCCAATACTCAGCTCTTGCCATCGCAAAAATCCATTTCAATGACAGACGATTGATATAGTAAATATCCTTTTCCTTAAACGGTGCTTCGTGCCCTTTTTTCACGCTCCAGATCAATGTATATTCAGGATGATTTTCTTTCATATACTCATAGATCCCACGCGGGTTACAGCTAAATTGTTTTCCATTAAAGCTTTCAAAAACAACGGTTTTCTTTTTCACGGACAGCTTACTTGCTAGCTTAAAGGTCGTTTGGAAAGTCCTTGTCACAAGACGATTGCGGACTTTTTTGATTTTGCCGATTTGCTTTTTGAACTTCTTCCACTTGCTTTTGACATAGTACTTCGCACGTGTTTTCATTGTATAATCATTAATTCGAATGCCAAGCGTTTGTCTTTTTTTCTTTCGATACACCTCATATCGAATCGGTACATCATTTCTTTTATGAATTTGAACAAGTCCTTTGAGTTTGTTTGATCGATCTCCAAGCACTAAAGAAGCGGTCGTTAAAGTCTCCTCTACTCCACCTACATCGCAAATAAATTCAAAATAGAAGCGATATACAAAACGTTTGTTTAACGAATAGGTCAATTCCTCTAAAGGAACTTCTGCTAGAAATTGATAAAGCTGAGGTACCTGTTGATCATCACGGTATTTGACCACTTCCTCTTTTATTGGAGTCATATTTACCGGAAAACGATGCTCAATTGGCTCTTCGCCATTTCTCTTCACTAGAAGCTTTACTTCCTTGATCTCATAAGGATGCTCTGCACTGAGAATGCCTGCATAACCAGATAAAGATAACGTACAATCTTTGTTGAGCTCGATATGATTGAATTTCACAACCTTTAGCTCACGCTTGATTTTAAACGATGCATTTCCTTTATCCGTACGATATGGGATGACATTCAGCATCGCGCCTTTATTTTCTAAAAAAGTCAGCTCTGGCTTCTCTATTTCCATTTTTAAACGGCGTTTATAGTATGGCGACTTCTCTTCTACTTCGGCATTATCCGTTTCTTTAAGTTCTTCTTCCTCTTCTTCCGAATCAGAATCATAGGCCGAGTCCTCAAGCTCGTCCTCATCCTCTTCTTTGTTTGCACTCAGATAGTCCGTCACATACAGGTTGTATGTCTGACCCTGCTCTAATGCAAGCGGAAGCGATGATTCACTCAATACCAATTTGAATAGATTGTCTTCTTGATGAACAAGCGGAAGGAAAAGCTCTTGTTTGGATACCCTTTCCCTCATAAACAAATAAAATTCTCTATCTGTTAATGGCATGTCATCGTCGATGCGAATATGCATTTCTAGTTTTTCATGATGATTTTTTAACCCTTCAACGACACTCTTCTTATGAATTCCCTCTTCAATCATTAATCGTTAATCTCCTCTGTTCAGAAATCTTACCGCTGTCTTGTCACATTATTTTACTTTCCAAGAATAGTTTCCTTGTTTCGTTTGATACGACCACCCATCGATTGACGATGGTTTATTGGTGAGCAGCTCTTCCTCTACTTCTAGACGCTGCAAAACTTCCTGAAGTTCTTCTGTTTTAAAACGAATGTAAAAATCAACGTATTTTGTTTGATTGGTTTCAATATTTTTCTTTGTTTGAAAATGCCCAATTGGGAAGCTGACTTGATGGTTTTCATCGATTGTTTGAGATATGATTTCAGCTCCATTCACTCGATCATATCCTGCGAAATCGATTTGCACATGATCCGCATGACTCATTTCGTCCTTCAGCTCAAGCTGAAGATGAAGAACATGATGTTCAGCGCTTAGGTCACGCAAAACCCATTTCATGCGGTCCACGATCCTTCTCAGTTCATCTTTACGCTCACGATTTTCGAGCATATGATGAAGTGTTGTATTCCAAAGAGACATTTCATCAGAAGGCACAAGATAAAAATAGACTTGTTCTCCCAATACCTTCTCAACATCTACCTTATGCTTAGTATCTCCAAAGAAGACGGCATCCACTTGCTGTTTTCTTATTTGTTTAAATAATTCTTCGTAATGAGAATAGAGTTGATGCGGATCTTCTTCATAATGAGCGTCATGTACAAATGCAGCATAATACGTTGTTTCGGGCTGATCGATTTTAAACAGGTGACGGTCTTGATCCCGGTCTTCTGTAATCATCAGTTTCAAACGGTCATTTTGTGTTTGAATACTAGATAACCATCGTTGCTTTATATCTGTCTTCTTTGTAAAAGTTTGAATTCCTGTTTTTTTATACCAATTAATATGCCGAACTGGATTCTTTTTTGTATCTCCAGGGTAGATGATCTCCATATAGATATTGCCATCGTCATTGATTAGTTCTTCCAAGTATAGGGCACCTGTATGAGGAACAAAGCTTTGTACTCTGCACAAAACGCCCTGCCAATTGTACTCTTCCCTCTTTACTAATTGCTGCTCTTCATTATATTGATCAATATAACAAATAGGGGAAGATGGCAGTTCATATCTCGTCACCTGAACTGTTGATTCTTCTGCTGGCATCACTGCTTCATTGATCGATTGAAAAGATGTACCGATGATAAATTCCGAGTAACGCCTTTTACTTCCGCTTTCCGGTAGAATATAGTGCTCAAATACATTCAAGATGTCAACTTGGTGCAGAAGGGTCTCCTCCAAGCTATGAATATATTCTTTCACATTTGCATCATAATTCAAAGTTAAAATGGCATTACGTTTATGTTTGTCAGCCAATGGCTTTAATCTCGCTTTTAAAGACTTCGTTAAGCGCTCATCCTGTTTTGGTACATCACCCATGATAAAGTAGTAGTCCATATCAGGCATGTCAACAGATGTCATTGTTTCATGTTGTTCAGGTTGATCCAATGTGTGTTCAACTTTTTTCTTCATCCAATTTTGAAACAAAGGAAGCTCTCCTTAAAAATAATGATAACTTGCTCATTGTATTTTACATGAAAAAGCACTTCTCACCAAAAGATAAGAAGTACTTTTTTTGATCTATTAAAGTCCAGCAATTTCTTCCTTAATTTGTGTTGTCGAGATGCCTTCTGTTCTTTTCAAGTACACCACTTCGCAATGCTCTTTTAAGAAATCGAATTTACCTTCCCAGTCATCTCCCATGACAAACACATCAATATCGTGCTCTTGCACGTCACGGACTTTTTGATCCCAGCTGTTTTCTGGAATGACTTCGTCTACATAACGAATCGTTTCAAGAATGAGCTTTCGATGCTCGTAGCTATGATAAGCCTTTTTTGATTTTTGTAAGTTAAACTCATCTGTCGAAATGGCCACCACTAAGTAATCTCCAAGCTGCTTTGCACGTTCGAGCAGCTTAATATGCCCCCAGTGTAATAAATCAAATGTACCGTAAGTAATAACTTTCTTCATTGCAAACATGAACTCCTTTCTTCATTCCTTATTCAACTGCTTTCATGCAGTAATGTTTATCCGTAATCCTATAATCTTCGTTCGTATTTTTTCGCTCTTCGGAACCTCATTATATCACAGCGCCCATCAAACGTTAAGCAGATGTAAAGACAAACTATTTCCAATTTATTGGGCGCAGAAGGAAAAGTCCGAAGAATCAATGTTTCTCGCATCAGCCTCATTATGAATTGATGAAAATGTCATGAAATTTAAAGGTTTGTAAAGTTATTGTTAATATTTCATGGAGCATCTGTGATAAAATGATGTGTAGACGAAGAATGAATTTACAATGAACGTTCATAGATAACAAGATGAAAAAGGAGGTCTAAACAATGCAAACAGAAGTGGTCTCTAACCTTTCTTATGTAAACGGCGACCTAGATGAATTTATTAGCTATATGAATCACCATCATATTTCTCAAAGAAGAGGCGCCATGATTGCCACTGTCAATCCAGAGATTGGCTATGCTGTTATGAAGGATCATGCGTATCATCAAGTTGTCTCTTCTGCGGATTATGTGCTGCCGGATGGTGTAGGCGTCGTCTTGATGTCACGTTTGACACAAAGTCCGCTGAAGTCAAGAATTGCTGGCTTTGATGTCTTCATGTCTATGCTTGATCTAGCAAACAAGCAGTCTAAAAGTATCTTTTTATATGGGGCAAAAAAAGAAGTGCTTGAGGCTGTTAAACAGCGAATCGATACGGAATATCCAAATGTGGTCATTGCAGGCAGCTGTGACGGTTATCAAGCCGATAAACGTTTCGTAGCAAAGCAAATCGCTCGCTCGAAAGCAGATATGGTGTTCGTTGCTTTAGGTTATCCAAATCAGGAGAACTTTATTTATGAATACCGTCATTTATTCCCGCAGGCTGTTTGCATCGGTTTAGGCGGAAGCTTTGATGTATTTAGCGGAACGGTGAAGCGTGCACCACGCTGGATGATTAAAACAAATACAGAATGGCTGTACAGACTTGTTGTGAATCCATGGAGATGGAAACGAATGCTGAATATTCCTAAATACGCTTTTGCCGTATTGAAAGAAAACAAAGGGAAAAAACGTTACTATCCTGAGCAAGTAAAGGATCAGACGAAGCAGCTGTGAGAGACTGACCAATGATAAATATACGCTCAATGATCATTTCAAGCTATGCAGCTTTCGTTTCTTTCATTGGATGGCTGATGAGCGGCGTCAAACCACGGGAAAACCAGGTGATGCTGCTCGTTTCATTTCAAGAGAATGCAGCTGCTCTTATTGATACTTATCAACAACAGGCGAACATGACGATGAAGCTTACTGTCCTCTATACGAAGCATGCTTCTGCGATAGAAAAGGACGAGTCTCATCTGTCATTTCGCTATTTTCATGAAAAAAATCCTTTCCATCTCATTCAATGTATTTATACGATGTTTAAAAGCAAGGTTGTCGTGACAGATAATTACTTTCTCATGACAACTGTACTCAGAAAACGTCCTTCTACCACCTGTATTCAAGTATGGCATGCCAATGGGGCGCTGAAAAAATTCGGCCTTGAAGATGCTTCCAATTCGGAACGAAGTCGTCGTGACATCAAACGGTTCAAACGAGTCTATGCATCTTTCGATTATATCGTTACAGGCTCAGATCATATGCACGAGATTTTTAAGTCTTCGTTTGGAGTCAATGATGAACGTTTTTTACCAACTGGGGTCCCGATGACGGATGTGTACTATGATCAGCGCCCGTCTTCCTTGAAGCCAAACGAATTTCCTAAAGGGAAAAAGATCCTGCTTTATGCACCGACCTATCGAGACTTTGCAATGGACGGGCTTGTCCTGCCTTTTTCAAAGGAGCAATTACAAACAGAGCTAAACGGCGATTATATTCTGCTCGTCAAGCTTCATCCTGCGGTCAAACATTTAGCGAAGGCGGAAACAGACGATGAATGGATATTTGATGTGTCCGATCAGCCGCTTTATCCATTGCTTTGTGCATGCGATGTCCTGATCACAGATTACTCGTCGATTGTGTTTGAATATGCGCTGCTTGAAAAGCCTATTTTATTCTTCACTTATGACTTAGACACTTATCGCGAGAAGCGCGGTTTAGTCGATCAGTATGAGGACATCATTCCTGGGAAGGCTTGCGTCACTCAAGACATGCTCTTGAATGATCTGCTTCATCTAAATGAATCAGATCAACTAAAACGAATCAAAACCTTCGCCGAGGAATGGAATCAATATTCAAAGGGAAGGTCTAGTGAGCAACTCTTATCCTTTATTGAACAGCAGCTCTTACACAAAAAACGTCCGGCTTCTCATTAGGAAGCACGGACGTTTTTTTATTTGTTATAAACCGGGATATCGTAATACAGCGTATAGTTATCAAGTAAGTTATACAAGCTATACATACGAGTGACTTGCTTATATGCCCAGCCAATATCTGTTGCATATTGATGGGTCGCTGCACTAGACCAGCGCATTTTATAAATCGTATCTTGTTTGTATGTGGCGTGATTGATATAGCTGTTGCCAATGAATTTTGCCCCGCCAATAATGGCTGCTTCTGGCGTAAACCATTGCTGTTCATACGCATATTTTGCACCGAGGTAATTCGGATTGCTGTCGTATGCGCCAATGCCATACATATTATATACTTTCTTTCCATTAAACATCGTACCATTCGCTAAAATGGAACCTCCGTTACCTGTTTCAAGCAACGCGTGAGAAATGAGATAAATTTCGTTGATATGATACGTTTTCGCTGCCGTAATAAAGGCTTGTCCTTTACCTGCAAGAATCCCTTTGCCTGCTAGAATCTTTGAATTCACTTCTGCCGGATTGAGATTCGCAGCTTCAGAGAGTTTTAGAAATTGGAAATAAGATTGAGTGCCCTCCGCAATATTGGCTGGGTCTACAAATTTTTGCACCTCTGCTGCACTTGCATTTCTCCAGCCAAGGCTGATCTTGATCCAGTTTCCTTCTTTCCCAAGCTGTTTCACTTTTGCTCCTTTATTCAGCTGTGCCACGATGTTGCTTGCAGAGCTCGAATCAGGTGTCGAACGAACATTTAAGCCGTCCGTATTCACAGTTGACGTCGCCGTGTCGACATATGGTGCATATACATAGGCTGCGCCATCTGTCTGTGGTGACACCTTCATTTGCTTGTTCACCATCTCGTTGACAGTGAGGTTATAGTTCGTTTGCATGACCATTGGGCCATTTTTGATTTTTACAGCTGTAGCTGTCCAGCCATATTGACTTTTCACAAAAGCAATCGCTGCATTTACAGTTGGTAATCCTGTGAATTGCTGCGTAATGTAGATTTTGTAGGTTGGCTTCGTTGTTGTTTGATAAGCAGCTGGTTCATTCCGTTTTTTGAAAAATGCCATGCCTTGATCGCGCAATGCGGCTGTTGAGATGGCACCGGTTTTGATCTGATATTGAGCATAATCAGCTGCGCCTGTTTTTTGAGCAGCTGCTTTCATTTTTTGTTTCGTTAAATAGCTTAGCGCTTGATTCAGTTTTGTCTGATTCACCGTTGGCTCTGTCGTGATCCGGTATTGTTTAACCGCTTCTGTCAGCGTTTTTGTACTGCTGGCAACGCCATTTTTCTTGATAATTTCTTGAGCCTGCTTGACTTTATTTTGCTCATATACAGGTGTTGTCTTGAGACTATACGTTTTGCTGACAGCTTGTCCCTTACTTGTTGTGATGCTGCTTGTCACCTTCTGCGTTTTTAAATATGCGGCACCTTTATTTATTTTCGCTTGGTCCGCTGATTGATTGACGACAAGTCGATACGTGCTGTCAGATGCTTTACCTGTTTTTTTCGTTGTCGCTGATACCTTTTTCTTTTGGAAGAAAGCTGCTGCTTTTTTCGCTTGATCATCTCCCAATAGGTTTCCAGTCACTACTTGATATGGCTGTGTAGAAGAGATCTTTTTTGATGTGTAGCGCCATTTCTTTTTCTTGAAAAAGGCCACCGTTTTTCCGTATGCTGTATCGTTCAGTTGATTGAGCTTCACGATATAATTTTTTGTTTTTCCCACTCGCTGCACAGTCCCTGTAGCGCCGGTTTGTTTCTTAATCTGGGCCGCAGCCGAGGATGCTTGTTTGTTGTCTTTGAAATAGCCTGATTCCAAGCGATACACATTTTTTAAAGCGCCTGTCTTTTGAATCTTCCCGCTGATCTTTGCTTCTCTTTGGAGCTGGGTAAGAAGCGTCTGTGCTTTTGACTGGCTCACTTGTGCAGCTGATGTGACGATGTAATATGGCTTGCCTGCTGTCACCGTTTGAAGTACCGCTTTTAAACCAGACTCCTTTTGAAAGCCTTGTAGGATCGTATTCGCCTTACTTTGTCCAACGATACCGCCTGAAATCAACTGATACACAGTGCCAGCTTTGTTTTCAGTTTGGTATGTACTGGTGACACCGGCCTGCTTTTGTAATTCGGTTTGAATACTTTTGACTTTCGTTTCAGAATCAATGGTTCCTGAAATGACCTGATAAGAAGGTCTGCTTTGATTGATGACTTCATAGGTGCTATTAAGTCCTGATGTTTTCGTTAGCTCGAGCGAGAGCTTTTTCGCCTGAGCTTGATCATTGACGGGGTCAGATACGACCTTTTGTAAAGGAAGCCGGTCACCTACTGGCGACACTGTACCGCTCATGCCCGTCTCTTTTTTTAATGCAGCTGCACTTGCACTCGCTGCTGCTTGTGACTCATATCCTGAGGCAGTGAGCTGATAGGTCGACGTGTTTCCTGAGGTTTGATAAGTGGCTGTCCACTTTTTGTCCTTCTTCAATGTTTCCACTGCTTTTTTTACTTCTGATTCTGTTGTAAATACCTTTGAGGTGTTCATCGTATAAATGGATTGATCGACATAGGAGGCTGCTTGCACTTCTTTGCCCGTCTGTACTGTCATACCAAAGGCAGCTGCGAGTAACATAATCTTGATGGTTTTTTTCACGTTCACTGTCCCTCTCTTACTTTGCATAATAGTCTACTAATCTCTTTATCGACAAAAACAAGTACTCTTTCAAGTCATTTATGCAATAGAAAAATAGAGGACCCCTTCGAAGTCCTCTCAGCGTGTAGACAAACCCTCGCATTCGGTGTCAGGTCTGCGCTTCGGTGCTCACGAATGTCAAATTCGCTCCGCTCCGGTGCTCGTCCTTCCTAGACTTCAAAGGTTTTCTATCACGCTGAAAAGAAGACAAAGGGCAAAAATAAAGGTCATTTTCGCCCTTTGTCAACAATCTGAGAGGACCCCTTCGAAGTCCTCTTTTCCTTTATATATGCGATACAATCAGTTCACAAGTTCCTTCAATTGAGAAGCTCCCTGTTTCAGCTGGCAGGATAAAATGAGCTCCTTTAGGCAGTGGATATGTATGCCCATCGTGCGTTAGAGACCCTTCCCCGCTAATTACACTGCACAGCAAAAACGGATAATCTTGTGAAAGCTCTACTGCTTGATCAATTTCCCATTTATACACAGAGAAATACTCTGCTTCAACAAAAGTTCGAATGGTCAGCCCACGGCGTGTTTCAACTGATTCATCTGCATAACCGTCTACATGGGGAACCGTTGTGACATCAATGGCTTGCGCAAAATGAAGTTCACGTTCATTGCCATTCTGATCTTTTCGTTCATAATCATATACTCGATAGGTTGTATCTGAGCTTTGCTGCGTTTCGAGGACAAGCGTTCCTTCGCACAGCGCATGAATGGTACCGCTTGGCACATAATAAAAATCACCAGGCTTAATCTTCACACGACGCAAAAGACCTTCCCAATCTCCACTGTTCATCATGGTCACAAGCTCAGTTCGTGTTCTTGCATTGTGCCCATAGATCATTTCTGCTCCTTCTTTGCAGTCAATGATATACCAGCATTCTGTTTTTCCAAGCTCGCCATTTTCATGTCTTTCCGCATAATCATCATCTGGATGAACTTGAACGGACAAGTCTTGGTTTGCATCTAAAATTTTGGTTAACAGCGGGAATCGATCGCCTTTTATTCCCCCGAACAATTCTCTGTGATTGTCCCATAGTTCGATCAGCGTTTTCCCTTTATATGGACCGTCTTGCACGACACTTGGTCCGTTTGGATGAGCAGAAATTGCCCAGCATTCTCCCGTTTGATCAGAAGGAATATCATAGCCAAATTGATCTCTTAAGGCTGTACCTCCCCATATTCTCTCCTTCAATTCAGGCAGTAAAAAAATTGGTGACTGCTTCATTCAGGATGACTCCTCCCTTTGCTACCCTTTGATAATCCTTGCCAAGCTTGATGAAAACTAGCAAGTCTCAACTTTTATTATGACGCTATCTAAAGAGAAGTCAATCCTTTCAGTACACCAAATGAAAACGATAACACAAAAATATTTCATCCTTTGACAGAGCCTGCGAGAAGCCCTTTGACAAAGTATTTTCCAAGCAGAATATAAACCAAAAGTGTCGGCAGTGCGGCCAATATCGCCCCTGCCATTTGGACGTTCCATTGCACAATTTGACTGCCAGATAGATTTTGCAAGGCAACCATCACTGGCTGATGCTCTGCAGTGGTCATCGTGACTGCAAATAAGAACTCATTCCATACATTTGTGAACTGCCAAATCGCGACCACAACAAATCCTGTGATCGAAAGCGGAAGAATCATATGTCTGAAAATCCCGATAAATCCTGCACCGTCCATTTTTGCCGATTCAATCATTTCATCAGGAATGCTCACATAGAAGTTTCGAAACATGAGCGTTGTGATTGGGAGTCCATATACGACATGGACAAGCACCAAACCTGGAATCGAATTATACAATCCGACTTCGCGTAAAAATTGAATGAGTGGAATGAGGATACTTTGATATGGAATAAACATTCCAAACAGCATCAGTGTAAAGACCACTTCTGACCCTTTGAAACGCCATTTTGATAGGACATAGCCATTCATCGCCCCTAAGACAGCTGACAATAAGGTAGCCGGAATGACTAGATAAAGAGAATTCATTAAATTGGGTGCTAGCTTTTCAAATGCGATTTGATAGCTTGAAAAATCGAGTGTTGACGGCAGCGCCCACATTTTCTCAAGGGTCACTTCACTTAATGGCTTCAAGCTTGTGACGAGCATGACATAGACTGGCATCAGAAAAAAGAGACTGCACAAAATCAATAAAGCATAAAGGACTGGACGGACAAACCATCTAGCTGTCATGATGACGCCCCCTTTCGGCTCGACAGGAGATATGGCACGATAAAGACCGCAACAGAGATCAGCATAACAATCGCGATGGCGGCACCACCTGCATAATGGTTTCCTCTAAAGGTCATTTCAAACATGTAAACACCCGGAACATCTGTGACAAAGTTTGCACCCGGTCCTGTCATCGAGTAAATCAAATCGAAAATCTTTAATGAAATATGAGCCATGATGATAATGACACTTGCAGTAATCGGTTTTAATAGAGGAAAAATAATCTTCCGGTAAATCTGCCACTCGGTTGCGCCATCCATTCTAGCAGCCTCTCTTACTTCCTCTGGAATGCCTCTCAAACCCGCCAAATACATCGCTAGAGAAAATCCAGTCATCTGCCAAACAGCTGCAATCACGACGGCAATCATTGCCGCAGGGATACCAAACTCAATTTTCCCCCAGACAAATCCGGCTAAAATGTTCGTATCCGTATACCACTTAGGCTGGATACCAAGCGTCTTTAAAAATAGATTCACCCCAGTGGACGGGTTTAAAATCCATTGCCAGACGACCCCTGTCACAACGAAGGAAAGGGCCATTGGAAAGAAAAATAAATTCCGAAATAGAGATTCACCCTTGATCTTCTGATCTAGTAAAATCGCAAGTGCGAGCCCAGAGGCAATAACGGCTCCAATAAAGAATAGAGTAAAAAAGACCGTGTTCCGAAGATCAGACTGAAAGCGGAAATCTTGAAACAGCATCATATAGTTTTGAAGCCCTGCGAAAGAGAAATCAGGAACAAGCGAGGTCCAATTTGATAATGACACATACCCTGTCCAGCCAATAAAGCCGTAAACAAAGATGAATAACAACACAGCCGACGGGGCTAAAAATAGAAGCGCAAGCAGCTGATCCCCACTCCATTTTTTCTGAACACGTTTGACTTTAGGTGTTGCTGCTTTTGTGATCGGCGATGTATCCATACGCATGAAGCTACACTCCTTTTTAAAAAAGAGGCGGTGCTTAGTCGCCGCCTCCTCGTCTTTATTTCATTGAATCTTTTAAAGATGAAACAAACTGGCTGCTATCTTTTTGTGTGACGAAGATATTGACGGCTTGATTCGCTTTTGTCACAAACCCTTCTTCAGCAGCTGAACCATGCGCGAGAGACGGCGCCAGCTTTGATTCTTTAAATGCCTTCATCGCCGATTTTCCGTATTCATCATATTTAGAAACATCTGCATCCACACGTGCCGGAATCGATCCCTTCAGCGGATTAAATGCATCCTGTCCTTCCACAGATCCTAAGACAGATAAGAATTTCTTCACGTTTTCTGGCTGTTTCACGCCCTTTGGCAGTCCAAATGTATCGGTGATCACCATAAAGCTTCCCTCTGTTTCAGGAGTCGCCACGTATCCAAAGTCTTCATTCACCTTCAACTCCAGATCATTCACAAAGTACCCCTTCGCCCAGTCGCCCATGACATTCATTGCAGCTTCCCCTTTTGCTACGAGCTGCGAGGCATCCTGCCAGTTACGTGAGCTGTGGTCATCATTGACATATTCAAGCATACGTCCAAAGATGTCTGCCGCTTCCTTCACTTTTGCGTCATCCATTTTCATGTCGCCAGCCCAAAGTTTTTGATATCCATCAGCGCCTAAAACGCCGAGCAGCACACTCTCAAACAAATGCGTCGCTGCCCAAGGCTCTTTATCACCAAGTGCAAGCGGTGTAATGCCTTTTTTCTTTAATGCACCTGCTGTTTTGAAAAATTCATCAAAGGTCGTTGGCGGCTCTAAGCCTGCATCATCAAATACCTTCTTGTTATACCAAAGCACATTGCCCCTATGAATATTCACTGGTACTGAATAGATTTCCCCATCTTTGCTGACAAGGTCGATGAGTGATTCCGGAAATTTGTCCTTCCAGCCTTCTTTTTCATATAGATCGTCCAGCGGCTCCATTTTGCCTGCTGCGACCCAGCTCTCATTCAGCTCCGCTCCGCCATGTACTTGGAATGTAGCTGGCGGGTCATTTCCTTGCATTCGGCTAGTCAGAACAGCCTTTGCATTTGTACCAGCACCACCTGCGACGGCTGCATTTTCAATTGGGATATCTTTATTTTTCTCTTCAAACAATTGAATAAGTGCTTTCAGTCCGTCCTCTTCACCTGCTCCAGTCCACCAAGAAAAAATATCGAGCTTCTCTGCTCCGCCCTCTTTTTTCGCACCTGAGCTCGTCGATGAACTACAGGCAGTGACGATAAGCATACAAAGCACTAACAGCGTAAAGCCTAATTTAACCTTCATGATTGATCCCCCATCCCTATTTTGTAAGCGTTATCATAATAAGTATAATGGCAGATCCTTGCTTTTTTTAGGCAAACTTCTTCACTTTTTTATGAAATTCTTCATTTTTTTACGGTCTGTTTTCGATATTCCTTCGGTGAACAACCCACCATCTTCTTAAACACACGGCTGACGTAATTGGGGTCTGTATATCCTGCCTGATAAGTAATTTCTTTTAAACTAAGCGAGCTGTCTTTGAGAAGCTGTTTGATTTTATCCAGCCGGCAGGTGGTCACATACTCTTTAAATGTCAGCCCTGTCTCGTCTTTAAACCGTTTTGTGAAATAGGTTGGACTTAAATCAACATAGGCGGCAGTCTGCTCCAGCGTGATCTGTTCACAAAAATGCGTTTTGATGTATCGCTTTGCCCGCTCGATATCATTCACAGTCTGGTTTCTTGCTTCGTACACGTCAAATAAATATTCACAGCACTGACGGCATTCAACTGCGGTGCTGATCGTTAATATTGGCCAGTCTGTTCGTAGCCGTGATTTAAATAAAATCAGCAGCTCTTTTAGTTGTGAAAGGGTCGCCCCCTCTAGCTCAAAGGCATCGAATAAAGCGAGCGCATCCTCTCTTCTCCCTTCTTCCATTGCCTGCATCATATCGTCTGCAAGCTCCGGCAGATGGATCAATGGATGAGACTGTTCTTCTGTTTGGTAAAAACCATAACGAACAACGCCGGGGCTCTTTTTTCGCTGATAATAGGCAAGCTTCGCCTCTGCTGCACTTTTCTGAAGATAAAGCGGATTTGAGACCGGGTGTCCTATGCCAACGACAGGTAAAGGCTGATCGTTTGTGGTGGCAGTTCGAATCGCCTGTAGGACATCTGCCTTTAAATGACCAGGCGCTTGGTGACGATAAATGAGACATGTAAACAACTCACCACTCACCTGAATCGGTACCGTATGAAAAAGGGGAGATGTCTGTAAATCCATCAACAGCTGATCCCCGATTGTCCGCTGCACAGCGATGACAAGACCTGCTTCGAATTCATGAAACAGTTGTTGAAACTCCGTAGAGGTATAGGATTGACCGTTTATGACATGAGCTTCAAGCCACTTTGACTGCTGCCCGGCCGCCACCGCCTGCCGCTGAGACGCCTCCTGCTGAATCTCTGCCGCAACCGTTCGAATGGCGGTGATGGTTTCATCTTTGTCAGCCGGTTTGACGAGATATTGCTTCACCCCTTCTTGCATCGCTTGCTTGGCATAATCGAACGTATCGTAGGCTGTCAGCATAATAAATTTTGTATGAGGACTGATCGCTTTGATTTGCTTGATCGCTATGAGTCCATCCATTCCAGGCATCTGAATATCCATGAGCACAAGATGAACGGGCTCAGTCCGCACGAATTCAACCGCCTTTTTTCCATTTTCAGCTTCTCCTGCGATATGACACTCTGGAAGCCAATCCGTCATGAACTTCCGCATCGCTAGTCGTTCTATTTTTTCATCATCCACAATCAGCACGTTCAGCATGCAGGTCCCTCCTTCATCGGAATAGCCAATTGAATGGTGGTGCCTTCGTTTGGCTTTGAGTCAATTTGAAGGGCATCTTTTACCCCGTAAAACAAATGCAGCCTTGACATCACATTTCGAAGACCGATCCCTGTCGAGTGCCCTTTACTCAAGATGTTTGGATCTTCCTCTTCTTTTTCTGATAGCAATCTCCTTTTCTCTTGTTCATTGATTCCCATCCCATTGTCCCGAATCCGAATCATCACATAGCCGCCTTCTTGATAGATCGAGAGCTCGACAAGCCCGCCTTCCTCCTTCGGTTCAACGCCATGAATAAAGGCATTTTCAACAAGCGGCTGTAAGGTGAGACTTGGGATATGTACAGATAAACACGATTCATCTATGGTCGTTTTGCATGTGATACGATCGGCAAATCTTGTTTCTTGTATATGAAAATATTCTTTGACCACTTTTACTTCTTGTTCGAGCGTAACGGATGCACTGAGAGCTGACAGCGAATAACGCATGAGAGTGGAAACGGATTGGATCAACCTCGATGTTGCATCCGCTGATTCTAAGTAAGCCATGCGCGAGACGATGTTTAATGTATTAAATAAAAAATGTGGGTTCATTTGGTTTTGCAGCGTTTTCAGCTTCATGTCTTTGATTTTTTGATCTAAGGCTGCCTTTTGTTTCATCTCTTCAATCATCATTTTCATCTCTTGACGCATTCGCTGAAAAGCCTCATTTAATACAGAAATTTCATCCTTTGAGGTGACATGCAAGTCCGCTCCATCAAAGTTCCCTTCGGATACTTCCTTTACGCTTCGAGAGAGATGGACGATCGGTCTTGATATCCCGCCAGCAATCATATACGCCATCCATAAGGCGACCCCAATGGACAGCGTAAACAAACATAAGGTAAAGAGCGTATAGGTTTGGTGTCTTTTTTGCAGAGATTGATAAAGTACTTGATACTCAGACAATTCATCATCAAGCAGGGTCATCGTTTGCTCTTGTATGTAGGAGGAGACGGTTCTTACTTCCTTCACACTTGCTGCATATTCTTTGATTTTCCCTTCTTTTACATATGTCATGGTCGCATCACTTTCATTGATGAGCGTCCGCATCATATATTGATATTTTTCAATAGAAGGAATTGCCGCATGAAGCCCGGCATCTTTTCGCAATGCCTGGTCGTAGGATTTCATTATTTGTTTTGAAGCTAGATATTCTTTGGCAAACTGCTGATCCTTTTCAATCGCATACGCATTGACCTTTTCATACATCGTTTTTGCCTCTGTCGATATATCATTAAGCAGGAGAAAAGAACGAAAGCTTCTGCTATATTCTGATGTGATATTCGAGCTGCTCCAATAGACGAAAAAAGCGGCCATGTTACCAACAAACACAAGGATTAAAAATGCCAGTAGCAACTTACTTCGAATCCTTCTCACGGCTGGACCCCCTGCCTTCTGTCTGTTTGCTGCAGCGGCAGATCCTCGCGCCGAATCACACTCGTTCCTGTGTACTGAAGCGGTTCTTCTTTTTCACCTTTCTGCAAACGCACAAGCGATTCCACTGCTTGGTAGCCCATTTCATAAGGGTGCTGAACAACGACTGCATCAATCTCTCCATCATCGAGCGCCTGAATCGTATCTGGTAACGTATCAAATGCGAGTACATAGACATCTGTAGACGATTGATATTGCGCTGTTGCTTGAATGATACCTGCACCATCTAATGCACTCGTACCGTAAAATGCAGTGAGCTTCGCATGATCGTTTAATAGTTTATACGCGGCACCGGAGGCCCCTGATTTGGTAATGGCTGATTCTTCTATTCCAGCAATATGAATGCGTTTTTCAACGGCGACGGCGTCTCGAAACCCTTTGACGCGCTGCTTTTGATGAACGGCATCAAGCCTGCCTGTGACAATTCCTACATACTGTTCGCCTTTTGTATCTGCAATGAGTGCCTGTCCTGCGATAAAGCCAGAATAATAATTGTCTGTGCCTACATACACTTGACGCTTGCTCCCCTCTGCATCCGTATCAACGGTGACAACATCAATGCCTTTATCCCTCGCCTTCTGAAAAAGCGGTTTGTATTTCTTCGCATCAAGTCCCTGTGTCATAATGCCATCGACATGCCCTGCGATTGCCATATCAATGGTTTTCAAATGGTCGTCTATATCGGCTTGCTTCGGACCCAAATATTCTAAATACACGCGATGAGCGGCTGCCGCATCAGCAGCTCCCTTTTGTACCAGCTGCCAATATTCATTATCAAGTTCCTCCGGTACAAGGACAAAGTGATATTGATAGGTTGTTGACGCTTTTTCGGAAGCGCTTTCAATTTTAAATAAATCTTGACCTAATGATGTTAAAAAAATGACAGATACGACACAAAAAGTGAGAAAGGCACTCACCCCGATCCACTTTGATACTTTCACCACATCCTCCCCCTTTCAAAAATTGCGCATAAAAAAAGAGCTGCTTATAAGCATACTCTCTCGACCTCTATAATTCCTTTGTCATAAATAAACTGTTTGGATCTTCTTGATATGAACCGAAAGGCGGACAAATATAAAACCCAACACTCTCATATAGTTTTCTTGCTGGCTCGAAAAAAGACATCGCACCTGTCTCTAAGCTGACACGTGAAGAGTCAGCATTCACCTGCTATTATGTCAGCTAAACGAACAAACAACCGGCATTCATCTGCCAGTTGTTCATTTGATAGTGCCTATTTATGAAGAAAGAACTGCTTGTAATTCTTCTGCCGTACTGCTTTCCAGCTGACTTCCGACCCCTACTGCCACTGCACCTGCTTTCAGCCATTTTGGCACATCGGCTGGATGAATACCCCCCGTTGGAATAAATTCAATGTCTGGAAATGGGCCTTGTAAGTTTTTCATATAGGATAAACCGAAGGAGCCGCTTGGAAAAAGTTTGAGCAAGCAGTATCCAGCTGCTTTTGCATGCATGATTTCACTTGGGGTGAGGACACCTGGTACATAGAGTGTGTCGTGAAATGAGAGATGCTCTCCAATGACAGGGAGATACCCTGGACTAACAATAAATTGCGAGCCTGCGTCAATGGCTGACTGCGCCTGCTGAAGGGTGGTGATTGTGCCTGCTCCTACAATCAGATCTTGCTCATGCTGAAAGGATGCGATGATGTGTTCAGCATTGGGCGTGGTATACGTCACTTCAATGGCACGAACGCCTTTTTTCTTTAAACGCTCAATGATCTCAATGCCTTCTGCTTCGCTCTCCGCTCTCACCACTGCGATCAGCTTACAAGCCACGAGACGTTCTTTAACGCTCAAACTTGCTGACTTTCCCATATCCTTCATCCTCCTTCATATATTCCCGTCTGTGATATCGCTTGGCTTCTTTCATAAAGGCCTGAAGCTCTTCCCGAGTAGGCAGGCCGTCCTTATCGCCTGGAGACATCACCGCAAGAGCCCCTACAGCATTGCCTCTTGTCACAGATTTTTCATATGATAAACCGTCCAGTAACCCGCTGATAACCCCCACGGCAAACCCATCACCGGCACCGACTGTATCCACGACATCTGACACATAAAAGCCGCTCACAATCCCCTGACTGGATGCACTTTTATAAAAAGCACCTTCTGCACCGAGCTTAATGACCACAAGCTTGACGCCTTTTTGCAAATAAACATCTGCAATCTCTTCCGGCTCGTGACAGCCTGTGAGCCTTTGCCCTTCTGCAAGCCCCGGAAAAAACCAATCCACTTGAAAAGCCATCTGATTCACTGTATGGATCATATCTTCCTCCTCTTCCCATAGCTGCAGCCGAAGGTTTGGATCAAATGAAATGGTTTTGCCTGCTTCTTTCATCTTTTGAAGAGCATGAAAAGAAAACGCTCTCATTTCACTGGATAATGCAGGCGGAATACCTGTCATATGGAGATGTCCTGCCTGTTTGAAATAATTCGCGGGAAAGTCGCTTGGACTCATTGTGCTCGCAGCAGAGCCTTTACGATAATACGTGACATCAGGGTCTCCATCTATCACTTTGGATTTAAGTAAAATCCCTGTTTGAGACCCATCATTTGAACGGATCACTGCACTTGTATCGACTCCTTCTTTTTGAAGCTCTTCTAAAATAAATGTGCCAAGTGAATCTGCTCCGACTTTGCTCATCCATCCCACATCAAAACCTAGCCTCGCCAAACCGACTGCTACGTTACTTTCGGCACCAGCAAGCGCCTTTTGAAATGTATGCACTTGATGAAGCTCTCCGGCTTCTTTTGCGTAAAACATCGCCATTGATTCCCCAAATGTGACCGCATCCAATGCTTTCACTCATTTCTCCCCTTTCTCGGTACCGGTTTCAAATTAGTTGAAAAAGAGAGAGCATGCACGTATGTATACTCTTCTCTGTCTGTTGTTTATAAGGATTTTCTTACGATGATTTCTCCATCAAGCTGAATGGTTTGGGGCGCACTTTCATCCCCTTCAAGCCGAGTCTTGATTTTTTGCATGGCGGCTTTCCCCATTTCATGAGATGGCTGGGCAACCGTTGTGATTCCAGGCCCAATCAGCTTATACCATTCTGTATCATCAAAGCCTGCGATGCCTATATCTTCTGGAATCTTTAACCCGAGTTCTACAAGCTCACTGATCAGCTTCAGCATAAGTAATCCATTGGCTGCTAAAATTGCTTTTTTCTGCTGGCTTAATTGGACAAAATGGACAAGCTCTTCTCGCAGTTGTTCCTTTTGTTTCAAATCAATTTCTGCAATGATAGGCTTCTTATGTTTACTCATGGCTGTCTGTTCATATGCTTCTTTTCGTTCTTCACGAGGACTGATCCCATCGACCGGCTCAGTAAAGAAGGCGATGTGTTCATAGCCTCTCTCATACATTTGTTGAAGCAACTGGATCGTGATATCACGGTTATTCGTTGTCACTGTGTCGACTTTTAGTTCAGATAATTTCCGGTCAACAAGAACAATCGGCAAACCGTCTTTCTTAAAATCCTGCAAAATGTCATTGTTCTGGCCGGTCGTATTGATGATGAGCCCTTCAATATAATGCGCATTCAGCTTGAGGAGCATTTCTCGTTCTTTTTCTGGCCGGTTATCTGTGTTGCATACCATGATGCTGTATCCATATTCATCACAAATTTCTTCGACTCCGCGAAGTGTCGCTACAGAGAATGGATTCGTAATGTCGGCTACAATAAACCCAATGACCTTGCTTTTCCTTACTTTCAAACCTTGAGCCAGCTGACTCGGACGATAATGCAGTTCCTCAATGGCTTTTTTGATTTTTTTGACCTTTTCAGTAGAAATTTCATTTGTTCTGCCATTGATATATCTGGATACAGTTGATTTTGAAACACCTGCATAAGCGGCTACTTCGTTGATGGTCACTTTCGTTTGCTTTTTCTCTTTCATTCAAAAAACTCCCACAATCAATGTCTTCTCATTTGTTTCGAAACCGATTTCAAATAACTTAAAAAGAGCATATCATAATTTCTTGAATTCCAGAAGATTTTTTTGATTGAAGATGACAAAAAACCATTTAAATAAACAAAAAGAAAGCGATTTCAAAATAACGGTTGACGGCACGCTCTTTTTCCTCTAAAATTTTCCTTGAAACCGATACCAAATAAAATACCCATACTTTGTTTCAGATGGAAAGGGAGGCTTATTTCAAATGGAAAATCGTTATGCTGTACACCCTGAGCAGGTCAAACGTTTTACAACAGAGGAACTTCGTCGTCATTTTCATATTCCTACACTATTCGTCAGCGGTGAATTAAAGCTCTACTATTCACATGAGGACCGCGTGGTGATTGGCGGAGTCATGCCATCTAAAGAGCCGCTCAAATTAGATGCGGGCGACTTTCTACGTACGGAATATTTCCTTGAAAGACGAGAAATCGGCATTGTAAATGTCGGCGGTCAAGGAACAGTCACTGTTGATGGTGAAGCCTTTGTACTGGAACACAAAGATTTCTTATATATTGGGCTTGGACACGAAGATGTACAGTTTGCTAGTTCATCAGGCGAGGGAGCCAAGTTCTATCTTGTATCAGCCACAGCTCATCAAGCGTACCCTACGCAAAAAGCAGCCATCGCTGAATTAACACCGAATCACTTAGGGGAAGCGTCTGCTTCAAACGTACGAAACCTGTATCAAGTCATCCACGCAAACGGTATCCAAAGCTGTCAGCTCATGATGGGAATCACTCAGCTGGAAACCAATAACACGTGGAATACGATGCCCGCTCATATTCATGATCGGCGTATGGAAGTGTACTTATATCTTGATATCGAAGAAGATGCTCGTGTCTTTCATTTTATGGGGGAGCCATCTGAAACAAGACACCTCGTTGTGGCCAATGAGGAAGCGGTCATTTCTCCTGCCTGGTCCATTCATTCAGGCTCGGGTACAGCGAATTATTCATTTATTTGGGCGATGGCGGGCGAGAACTATACGTTTAAAGATATGGACTTTGTCCCAATGGACCAGCTGAGGTAATGTGATGACGACAGCATCCTATGTAGCGTCCCTCTTTTCTCTTGAAGGCAAAACAGCCCTTGTGACAGGTCCTGGAACCGGCATTGGGCAGGGCATTGCTGTGGCGCTTGCCAGGTCAGGCGCAGATATTATCGGCACATACCACCACACACCGCTTGAGGAAACGAAAGTGCTAGTCGAACAGGCGGGCCGCTCGTTTCATGCGGTTCAGGTTGACTTTTCCGACCCTCAAACTGCAAAGCAGGCTGTCGATGCCATGTTACAAAAGCATACGATCGATATTTTAATCAATAATGCTGGCACCATTAAAAGAGAGCAGGCCGCTCATTATTCGGAGGAAGATTGGCATACGGTCATGGATGTGAATATCAATAGTCTCTTTTTCCTCACCCAAAGGGTTGGGCGGCAGATGCTGAAAAATAGGCAAGGGAAAATTGTCAATATCGCCTCCCTTCTATCGTTTCAAGGCGGTGTCTTTGTCCCCGCTTATACAGCAAGTAAACACGCAGTCGCAGGGCTGACGAAGGCTTTTGCAAACGAATGGGCGAACCAGCATATACAAGTGAATGCGATCGCTCCTGGTTACATTGCGACCAATAACACGCAAGCCATTCGGGACGATGAGAATCGAAATGAAGAGATTCTCAAACGAATTCCTGCCGGGCGCTGGGGAAAGCCTGAGGATCTAGCCGGTGCGGCTGTTTTCCTTAGCTCACCAGCCTCTGATTATATGAACGGTCATATTTTAGCGGTTGATGGCGGTTGGCTTGCGAGATAAACAGACGAGAGAATTCCTATTTGCAGGGATTCTCTTTTTGCCATTTGCATAATTCTCCACCATCCGAGTCACTCTATAAAAAACATGACATGAGGGTGAGGTATTATGAAAAGTCGTATTGAACAAGATATAGCGTCCGTCATCAAGCGCGTCAAAAGCTTTGCCGGGAAAAGTGATGATATCGTGTTCCACTCATTTTCATTTGGCCCTTCTGCTATCTCTGCATGTCTCATGTACGTTGAAGGACTCACAGAATTTGAGATGCTTTCCAAACAAATCATTTCACCCATGCAAAAGGAACTGGATATCACCGAGGTTGATTCTAGTACGCTTCCAGCCCTGTCTAAAACGTTCTTTGGCATCCAAAATGACGTGCTCGAGGATATGAACCTTGCCATCGAGCAGTTATATAACGGCAGGGCTATTTTATTTGTAGATGGCGCGGCTCAAGCACTTGCGCTCCAAACGAACCTTTTTCAATTTAGAGAAGTAGAAGAGCCGCAATCGGAAGTCCTTGTAAGAGGGCCTCGGATCGGCTTTATTGAAAATCTTGAAAAAAATACGGCTTTAATCCGTGAGCGGGCAAATGACCCAAACCTTGTCATTCAAAAGGTGAATGTAGGTACTCGCAATAAAAAGTCCGCAGCCCTTGTGTACGTTCGTGATATTGTTGACCCTAAATTAGTAGAAGATGTTTTATCACGCATGACCGAAATCAAAATGGATGACATCCCTGAAACCGGCTATATTGAACAGCTAATTGAGGACAGCCACATCTCCATTTTCCCGCAGATTCAAAATACAGAACGTCCTGACCGGGTGATTGCATCTGTGCTTGAAGGAAAAGTGTCAATTTTACTCGATGGCACTCCTTTTGCGCTCATTTTACCGATGACCTTTACAGCCTTGATGCAATCACCTGAAGATTATTATCAGAGATGGACTAGCGCGACTCTTTTACGTTTACTCCGTTATATCGCTGTTTTGCTCACGATTTTTTTACCCGGACTTTACATTGCACTTGTCTCTTATCATCCAGGCTTATTACCAACACGAATGGCACTCACCATCGCAGGCAGCCGGCAGAATGTTCCGTTCCCTCCTGTTGTTGAGGCGATTCTTATGTCTTTTACGATAGAGCTGCTGCGGGAGGCTGGACTTCGGCTTCCTAGAGCCATCGGGCAGACAATTGGGCTCATTGGCGGCGTTATCATTGGTCAGGCGGCTGTCCAAGCCAATATCGTCAGTGCCTTAATGGTGATTATTGTGTCGCTGACGGCACTAGCTGACTTTACGGCACCGTCCTATGACTTTAGTTTCCCGCTGCGCATCTTGCGGTTTATGGCTATTTTCAGTTCAGCGATGTTGGGGTTATATGGCTTAATCATGTGTTATTTATTTGTGCTTTGTCACCTGATGCAATTAAAGACCTTTGGTTTTGACTATTTCACACCTGTTTTGTCTTCACCGTTTTCAGATTTAAAAGATACGTACGTACGTTTACCAATTGGGCTATTTAAATCGAGACCGAAAACAGCAAAAATAAAAAATCTCAAAAGACAAGGAGATTAAACGATGTACAGAGCTGAGAAGCTATCATTGTTACAAGTCACCATTCTGTGCAGCTCTACAATGATAGGCGCTGGAATTTTAACCATTCCTCGCAGTTCTGCCAATTCAGGATTCCCTGATGGCTGGATCATTGTATTAATACAGGGAGTCATCTTTGCTTTCATTGCTTTTTTGTTAGGATGGATTGCTGAAAAAAATGCGCCGGATACCATTTTTGAGTCAAATAGAAAAGGAGCCGGTGCCATCATTGGCACGTTCTTTAATTTAATGCTGATTGCCTATTTACTAGGCATTGTCGGCTTTGAAGCACGTGTACTCGGGGAAGTGGTCCAATTTTTCCTGCTGGAATCGACTCCCATGGTAGTGATTGTGATGATTTTTCTTCTCGTGGCGATCTATCATTTGAAAAGTGGTATTTTTCCAATAGTAAAAATGGTGACATACATATATCCGATGACGATGATTATTTATATTGGGCTCATGCTGTTTAGTTTGAAAATATTCAACTTTGATTACTTACGCCCAGTGATGGCGCACGGGTTTAAAGATTTCAGTAATTTGTTCTCTCAAACATTTATTCAATTTACAGGCTTTGAGGTCATTTTGTTTGTTGTACCACTCATTTATAAAGACAAATGGTCGAAGGCAAAATGGGCCGCTGCGATCGGGGTCGGAATTACCTCACTTATCTACTCTCTCACGCTCTTTATTGTGATTGGTTCCATGACCGTTGGAGAAACGAAATCCCTCACCTGGCCCACTGTCTCCCTCATTCAAGCACTAGAACTTGAAGGGGTCTTCATTGAAAGATTTGACATTTTTTTGCTGACGATCTGGACGTGCCAGCAGTTTATTTGTATGCTTGGCTTTTTCCAATTTGCGATTAAAGGCTGTCACACGGTCTTTAAGACGACCAATGTAACGAGACTGCTATGGCTGCTGTTTTTGATTACCTCTGCCCTCTCTTTATTTCCGAGAAATATCAATGAAGTCTTTTACTACTCTACTTTACTCGGCTACGCATTGTTCGCGGTTTTAGCCATTCCTTTTATTACAGCTGTTCTGCTGATGATACGCAAAAAATGGGGAGGTCGTTCTGCATGAGAGGAAGACGTGTAATGTTCATCTTTTTGTCCTGCTGTCTTTTCCTTCTATCAGCGGGATGCTGGGATTTAAAGGATATTGAAAAACTATCGTTTGTACGCGGTGTTGGTATTGATGAGGAAGATGAGGATGGCGTTAAGCTGACCTACCAAAACCTTGTACCGAAAACAGGCGGAACACAAGAAGCCGATTCTCCCGGCTATGTGAATGTTGTCTCGAAGGGAAAAAATGTGCTGGAGGCTGTCAGTAATGTCGCCTTGAAGGACCCGCCGATCTATAGTGATCACCTGAAAATCTTTTTGTTTGGTAAAACCCAGGCGGAGCAACACGATATTCAAGGAACACTCAATCATTTTATTCGAGATGATGAGGTTCGGCGAAGCAGCTATCTCCTCGTGACACGAGGAGATGCGTCAAAAATCATCAACCAAAAATTGAAATCACAGCAAAAGGTCCCAGTTGAGCATATCTTCGAAACATCCAAAAATCGAAGCTTTAACGGAAAGATCGCACCGCCAACACGTATTGGCCGGGCGTCTGATTACTTTCAGATGGGCGTTAGCTTCCTTGTGCAAAGTGTAGATGCGATAGACGGTGAACTTATTTATGATGGAGCAGGCATCATTCACGGAAAAACACGTAAGCTGATCGGTTTCATCCCTGCGAAGGATGTCCAATCTTTAAACTGGGTGATGGACCGAATTTCAGGTGGCGTTGTACCTGCCACCTACAAAGGTTATCCGATAACGTATGAAATCAAAAAAGCAAAGACGAAGGTCGAGCCCTATCTGAAAAATGGAAAGGTATCCTTTAAAATTAGCGTACAAACTAATGGAAAATTGTCTGAGGATCAATATCCTCCTGAAAACTCATTCGATGAGCAGTATATCAAACGATTTGAGCGGATCTTTGCTCATAAAATTAAAGAACGCATTCAAAAAGCGATCCATCATGTGCAAAAAGAAGTGGGCGTTGATCCCATATTGTTTAACAAGCAGTTCCGTATGAAATATCCTGACTATTGGGATCGGCATGGTACCGAGTGGGATAGGCTCTTCCAAGAAGCAGCCATTGATTACGATGTCAAAGTCAGCATCTTGAACTTTGGTGCAGAAGGTGCAACAAAAAGCTTCAAATGGTAATGCAAAAGGCGGTTATCCCGAAGGGGAGCCGCCTTTTTTACGCACGACAAGTAAAAGCTGATATAGAGTCACTTGATCAGTCAACGCTTTTGTTTGAAAGCCAAGTGACACTCCTACTCTCGCCACCTCGTCAAAAAATAATTGGACGTTTTGATCAATCGGAACATTGATCCTCTGCTCGATCACCCGTTCAAACAAATGGTCTGGGAAAAGCGCACGCATTGTATTTGGTGTGAAGAACCTCAGGTGACCTCGGTCTAAAATTCCTACATCTTGATACGTAAAATCCCCTGTCATTAACGGGAGAAGCACCTCTGCATGCATCATGTTGGGCAGGCAGCAAATGATCACGCCGCCTGGCTTTAAAGATGCGTGCGCTTGTTCAATGATGTGCCAAGGATCTGACACATGCTCTAAAACATCCGAAAAAATGATCGCATCAAAAAAAGCCTCTTTCTCTAACCACGGGTACTCATCTGCTTTTGCCTCGATGACTTCTTTGTAATATGCCTTTGCGATGGCTGCTTTTAATGGATCAGCCTCTACTCCGTACATGTCAACAGACTGCCGATTCATTAGTTCAAGCCCTGTTGCTCCTGCGCCGCATCCCGCATCCAGTACACATGCAGCATCTTCAGGCAACAGTGCCGCAAAGTACGGATGAGGGGTCATCAAATTAAGATCAATGCCCCATTTATCTAAAAACCGAAGCCTGTTCTCTGCAAACAATGTAGAGATGTTCGTTTCTTGATTCGCTCGAAAGGTTGCATGACCGTGATGATGCACAAATGAATCGTGAACGATTTGCAGCTGATATCCCTTGAGCAAGGATCTCAAACAAAGGTCGTCATCCTCAAATGATCCATACACGAACCGTTCATCAAATAAACCCACCTCTTCAATAAGCTCTCTTTTCACAAGCAGACAAAATCCCACAAGCCGATGTACATAAGTTCTCTGACCTTTTTTCGCAGCCGTATAATTCTTTGCAAAAGCTGGGAGCTCCTTCACATCTGTATACGATGGCTCGACCATTTGAGGACCACTCACATAATTGGAGACTGGTCCTACCATCCCAATACGTTCTGATGCAAATAACGCCTCTTTTAATGGAGAAAGCCAGTTTTCCGTCACGATCGTATCGTTATTTAAAAAAAGAATGCTATCTCCTGTCGCTTTTTTCGCTCCTTGATTACAGCCCTTTGCAAAGCCTCGATTTTCTGCATTTTCTATGAAAATCACATCTTTCAACTCTCTCACATATTCCTTCGTCCCGTCGGTTGACGCATTATCAACGATGATGAGTTCATATTGGTCACTTCGGGTATGCTGCTTAATGCTGTCAATACATTTTTTCGTTAAATGCAGTTCATTGTATGTCAGGATGACAATGCTCGTTTTCCCTTTCATCTCATTTCCACCTTTCTCCCGTCTGTTCCATATGTATGTCATATGCAGCACGTTCAGAAGATGAGAGATTGTCCTTTCTTAATTAAACGTTTGTTTAATTAAGAAAAACCAGCTGCATGCGTGCAGCTGGTCATTGTTCACACCGGTTTTCCTTCTTCACCTGTGACGGCATGGTTCCTCTTTTTTAAATCTTCTTCAATTTCTTCAAGACTTTTCCCTTTCGTTTCAGCCACCATATATTTCACAAATAAGAAGGCACCTACGCCAATGACCGCATAAATGAGGAAGAGATTACTGATACCCATCGCGCTTAGTAAAGTTGGGAATGTAAGCGAGATGATTAAATTCCCTGTATGAAGGAGGAAGGTAGAGACGCCCGTACCGATTCCTCGGACATGTACTGGGAACAGCTCAGGAAGCATCACCCAAACGACTGGACCCCAGCTGACAGCAAAGATGACGATGAAGAGTCCTAAACAAATAATGGTTGTCCATCCTGCAGCTGTTGACCCCTCGAAAAATCGATTGACCACTGATAGGACTATTAAACTAAGGACCATGCCAGCATTCCCAAATAAGAGCAAAGCTTTACGCCCTACACGGTCAATAATTTTAATCGCCACAAACGTCATGACAACATTCACAGCCCCAATTCCGACGGTTCCTAAAATGGCCGCTGAATTGCCAAAGCCAACGCTTGTGAATGTTTTTGGTGCATAGTAAATAATCGTATTGGTACCGATAAACTGCTGCAAAAAGGCAAGACCGACACCAGCGATTAATGCCGGGCGTACCCATGGCTCAAATAATTCCTTAAAACCGCCTTTTTCTTCACTTTCCGCCTGTTGAATGTCTGAAATTTCTTCTTCAACTTCTTGCTTACTCTTTCTGAGTTTAGATAATATCTCTTTCGCACGGTCTGCCTGTCCATGGACAAACAGCCAGCGGGGGCTTTCTGGCATCAACATAATCCCACATAATAAAAGCACAGAAGGCACGACCGCAATTCCAAGCATCAGGCGCCATGCCTCTGCATCCGCTAAAGAGTAATTCACAATATAGGCGAGAAGAATACCCAATGTGATCATGAGCTGGTTTAATGAGGACAGTGCACCTCTCGATTCCTTTGGAGCAAGTTCAGATAAATATAATGGAACAATCGTGGTCGAGCACCCGACAGCAAGTCCTAGCACAATCCGGAATAAGACCATCACTTCCGTATTCGGAGCAAGGGCTGTACCAAATCCGCCAATAATAAATAAAATCGCTGCGGCGATGATGGCTTTTTTCCGCCCAAATTGATCTGTCAGCTTTCCAGATAGAGAGGAACCGAGCATCGCTCCGATTAAAATTGAGCTGACAACAAGTCCCTCTGTAAATGCGTTTAACCCTAAATCCTCTTTCATAAATAAGATGGCGCCAGAAATGACACCTGTATCATAGCCATATAAGGCGCCGCCGAGTGCGCCGAAAAAATAAAGCCATCCATTCCGATTTTTCATGTTCATAACCCCTCTTTTGTTCTGTATGTACTGGATGTTTCTCTATGGAAAATCATTTTCCTCACTTTCTGTCACTTCAAACATTTCGATGTTTTATGACAAATATATTTCATTTGCGTATCATTGAAACTTTTTACGATAAGGAAACGTCAATTAAGCATTAGTGAAA
This sequence comes from Andricus grossulariae, assembly GCA_011634705.1. Classification (NCBI taxonomy): domain Eukaryota; kingdom Metazoa; phylum Arthropoda; class Insecta; order Hymenoptera; family Cynipidae; genus Andricus; species Andricus grossulariae. The sequence continues at coordinate 32,184 of JAABKJ010000237.1, forward strand.
AAAACGTCGCACTATATCCCGTTTTAAGGTATATTTGTTTTAGTTTGTAAGCAAAAAAAGGACATCTTTACTATAAAAAACATAGCGAGGGTTTAAAATATATGGATCAATCAAGAACTAAACGCAAAGGGAAAAAGCGTTTAAAGCCATGGGTGAAAGTCACTCTGTTTATCATCGGTATTCTTTTACTAACAACCGCTTCTGTCACAGGCTATGCCTACTATAAAGTGACAAATGCTGCCAAAAAAGCGCAAGTATCTTTAGATCGCGGCGCTCAATCTGTCAAACGGATTGAAGCATTCGATCCTGGGAAAGACAGCTTTTCTGTCTTGCTGCTTGGTATTGACAGCAGACCGGGCGAAACAGTGAAACAAGCACGAAGCGATGCGATGGTCTTAGCAACCGTCAATCGTACAAGTAAAACCGTGAAATTATTAAGCATTCCAAGGGACTCATATGTAAATATTCCAGGGCATGGCTATGACAAAATTACACATGCACACGCATTTGGCGGTGCAGATTTAACCTTGAGTACAGTCGAAGATTTACTAGATATTCCGGTTGATTTTATGATCCAAAGTAATTTCAAAGCATTTAAAGAGATCGTCAATGAACTAAATGGGGTCTCTATTAACGTCAAGGATGAATATGTGGTCAAACAGGTTCTAAAAGATACAAAGGGAAAGGTACAGCTTCAAACAGGAACTCATACGCTAGACGGTGATCAAGCTCTCGCATATGTGAGAACTAGAAAAGCAGATAGTGATTTAATGCGCGGGCAGCGTCAAATGGAAGTATTAAAAGCCATTTTTGATAAATCAAAATCGTTAACATCAATTCCGTCATATGACAATATCATTGATACGCTTGGTGATAATGTCGCGACCAACCTTTCAATGAAAGAGCTAGTCGGGCTTTTCCCACTTCTGACGTCATTGAAATCGGTTGATACCATTCAGCTTAAAGGCTCTGATTACCAGCCAAACGGGGTTTATTATTACCAATTGGATCAAAACCAGCTAAACGAAGTGAAGACTGAATTGAAGAAGCAGCTTGAATTATCATAAAACAGAAAGCGTCCCCAAAGGGCGCTTTTTGATTGTTGACAAAGGGCTAAAATGGTTTTTATTTTAGCTCTTTGTCTTCTTTTCAGCGCGATAGAACTCTAGGAAGGACGAGCACAGAAGCGGAGCGAATTTAATATTCGTAAGCATCGGCGCACAGGACTGACACCGAATGCGAGGGTTTGTCTACACGCTGAAAGCGTCCCTAAGGGGCGCTTTTTTACTTGCTGACGATGATGCAGATTTTTCCCCTTTGGCTTATTTCCTTGATCATTCGATCATTTTTGTTTAGCCTTGATAGAGAGGAACAAGCATCGTATTGCTCATGAGAAGGAACGAAATCGTACATACTTTGAAGAGGCTATTGCATGCATGAAGGAGGATTTGACAGCGATGAAAAAAATGATTGCGATTGATTTAGACGGTACACTTTTAAATACAAAAAGTGAAATATCTGCTCAAAACAGGGAGGCATTGATCCGCGCGAAGGAAGCGGGATATATTGTCACCATCTGTACAGGGCGGGCGACTTTTGATGTGAAGGAACTGCTTGGCGATTTGGATATCCCTATTATTGCAGCAAACGGCGGAACCGTTCATACAGAAGGTTACGAACTTTTCAGCCGTATCACACTTGACCAAGAAGCAGGAAAACGAGCGGCTCAGGCATTAGTAGAACGAAACATTTACTTTGAGGTCTACACGGACGATGCGCTCCTCTCTCCTTTTGATGGAAAAGAGAAGCTGAAAGCAGAATTCGATGTGATCAAAAGCGCGAATCCAAATGAAGATGTAGCTGATTTATGGGAAGGGGCAATGACTCAATTCAAACAATTTGGCATCAAACCAGTGGATGATATTCGTCAGATTTTTGAGTTGAATGAAGCGACCTATAAATTACTCTGCTTCTCGTTTGATATGAATAAACTACAGGAAGCACGAGATCTCCTCGCGGAAATGCCTGAGCTTTCATTGACCTCTTCTGGAAAACATATCATTGAGGTTCTTCCAAAAGAGTCTGGAAAAGGACATGCCCTCAAAAAGCTCGCAGCTCATTATGGCGTAGACCGCTCACATATTTATGCGATCGGCGACAGCCCCAACGATCTATCCATGTTTGAGGAAGCAGGCCACCGCATTGCAATGGGGAATGCAGTCGATGTCATTAAAGAAAAGAGCACCTACATTACAAAAGGTAATCATGAAGACGGTGTTGCTTACTTTATTGATCTGCTTTTACAAAATCAATTCCACGAAAAAAAGACGCTTGTCTGATCAGCGCCTAGAGAGAAGTCTAAAAGTCCGATACGAACGTAGATCGGGCTTTTTCTTTATTTTTTAATTCGAACTGCCGTCTCATACTTATCCTTCCAGTACGTACTTGTTTTCATATTCGTAAGCACGACACCATTTGAGACGGTCATATGAATGACTTGATTTGATCCTGCATAAATGGCCGGTATCAATGACGTTCCACTAAAGAAAACGAGATCTCCCGGCTTCAGCTCCGACCGTTTCACAGGCGTACCTGCCTTGACTTGACCTGACGCATAACGAGGCAGCTCAATACCAAGTACTTCTCGATACACATACTGTGTGAACCCTGCTGTGTCAAAGCCTTGCTTTGGATTCGTCCCACCTTTGACATAAGGAACTTCTCCAATATACGTAGCGGCTTTTGAGACAATCGGGTCTTCTTTTGCTAATTTCAGCTCCGTTAATCGTTTTGCACCTGTCCATTTTTCGCGCCAATACGATTCAGACAAATAAGAAATTGTGACACTTTCCGAACGGCTCGCATGAATAAAACGGTCGCCCCCAATATACATCCCTACATGAGAAATGCCTGGCTTATATGTGTTGCTAAAAAAGACAAAATCCCCAGGACGTATATCATCTAATGCTACTTTTTCTCCAACCATCCACTGCTGTTCAGCACTTCGAGGCAAATAAATCCCTAGTGATTTTTCAAATACATATTGTAAAAAGCCTGAACAATCAAAGCCAATCTTAGGGTCTGCTGCACCAAATACATAAGGAATACCTAAATATTTCATCGCATCTTTCACAAGACGATTATCCGAGATTGCCGGTGTGCCGGGAAGTCGTTTGACTGCATAAAATCGGTCCGTCCAGTATTTGCTTTTGCTGACGTCTGTTTTCACGACACCTTGACTAAGCGTGATGTGAATGACCTGATCGTTACCAGCGTACAACGCTACATGTGTCGGGATATCCTTTGTTTCTTCAAGGCTGCGAAAATATACAAGGTCACCTGGCTGGGCTTTGTCCCATGATACCTTTTTTCCAATCTGATACTGGTCGATTACCTTCCGCGGCAAATCAAATACTCCTGATGTCTTGTACACATATTGCGTAAACCCTGATACGTCAAAGCCCGTTTTTGGATCGGTTCCTCCTTTATGATAAGGTGTTCCAATCAGCTTTTCCGCTTGCTGCAAAGGAGACACTGTTTGAGCAGATATTTCTGATTGAGACATGAACATCAGCCCTACGAGCGCGCATCCAGCAATCACTATTCCTTTCCATTTCATGATCTTTCTCCCTCCTTTCTTCTATAGTTTCGGCATGACACCTAACTTTTTACACCTTTTTTCGACAAAAAAGAGCACGCAATGCGTGCCCTCTATGCTCGTTAGAGTTATTTACTTGCTTCCGTTTTTGACTGTTTTTGTTGTTCGATTTTCTGCATTTCAACCGAGATCTTTTGTTTTTCATGATCTGTGAGGCTGTCACTAAATTTAAAAGCAGACATAAAGACAAAGACTAAAATTAATGCAACAAACGGCCAGCTTGCTTTTAGGAATTTCATTTCTTCTCTTTCCCTCCGTTTTCTTTTAAGTGTTTAACTTTATCAGCGTGATCTACTTCAAAGAAAATGTGTCCGTCTTTTTCTTTCCAATCCGCATTCGTACCATTTGTCAGCATACGGATAATGGATTTTGATTCAAATGATCCTGCTTTAACCGGAGCAGGTGTTGCTTCTTTGATGTACATTGGGACAACTTCAAATGTTGCTTTTCCATCTTCATTCAGATGATACTGAACAAGTGCAGAATCACGTGTTCTTGACCAGCCTTGGTCAAAAATAAAGTTTCCTAAGCTATAGAAGATCGCCGTGCCGTTATAGACTTCCATTGGCTCAAGAACGTGCGGATGAGCACCGATAATGATATCAGCACCAGCCTTAGACATCGCTCTTGCCAATTCTCTTTGTCTATCGTTTACCTCATTGTTGTACTCCTGTCCCCAGTGAGCATGAACAACGACGATATCTGCCTTTTCAGCAGCCTGCGAAATCATCGGAATAAAGATAGATGGATCGGCTGGCAAGATACCCGCCTGGCGATTCGTTGCTTTAAAATCTTTCCCATACACATCAGTAAAACCAAGTGTAGCGATTTTGACACCATTTACTTCTTTATACGAAATGTTCTGCTTCGCATCCTGAAGGTTATGGCCTGCGCCTGTATAATCCATGTCAGCTTGTTTAAAGGCATCAATCGTTTTGTTTAGCCCTTTTTCACCATAGTCTGCCGCATGGTTATTCGCAAAGTTTAATACAGAGAAATTCAAATCCTTCAACGCTTTGACAGAATCCTCATCTGTTTTTAAATGAATATTCTTTTGCGCCGCTTGTTCCCGGTCTGATGCGACTGGATGCTCAAAGTTACCAGTCACATAATCTGACACATCAAAGTATGGTTTGGCATAGCGAAAGAGATGCTGTTTTCCATAACGGTCTGTTACTTTCTCTACGTTTCTTCCAAACATAATGTCACCGACAAACGAAGCGGTCAGGATGTTTTCTGGATTCTTTTGTACAGTTGGCACTTTTGCTTGCCCGATAAACGTAAATAGAAATGTACAAGCAATGACGATCGGTAAAGCAATCAGTACATGTTTATTCGTTTTTTTCTTTTGGTTCTTTGTGATTTTCAGCAGCTTTTCCTGAAAGCTCAATTTTTTATTCATCATTGGACACACCTTATCTTAAAATAGATAGTAAACATACATGATGGCAAATGTTGCACCACTTAGAAGTAACGTGCTTCCAAGGGTAATCGTAAGACCTTGCTTTTGAATCGTATTTGCAATCAATCCAGGAACGATAATACCGATTCCGCGGAATTCTGCTATTTCAAATGGGACCACTGGATAGAAGAAATCAAAGACTAGCTTTAAGGCAATCCCTGTAATCAGCATCGCAGCAAACTTTCTGCGTCCGTATAAAATCATAAATTTCGATAGACCAAAGCGAACGATGACATACGTAAGCAAGCTGACAGATAAGACAACTAAAATGAAGACTGGCTGGTTAAATACAAGCGCCAGATAACCTGGGACAACAAGTCCAGCTGGTACGATTCCTGTTTTTTCTGCAAAGATTAAACTAAGTAGAACACCTAAAATTAACGAGATATAAAGATCTGATCCGAACATTTTCTATATTTCCTCCTAGCTGACAAGCTGCTTAATTTTGTATTCTTGAATTTTTTCGATTAACGGTTCAGCGGCACCATGAATATTGCCGACTCCATAAACCACTCGATTATGAAGCTTTTTCTCAAGCATGTTCATAATTTCTTCTGTAGATTGATATTCAAGGTTGTGTAAGTGGTCAGCCGGAATTTTTCCATCCTCATATGCCTTTACAATTGGATCTGTTGTTTCACCAATTAAGACGAGATCACTTGCTTCAATATAAGGAAGTACATCCTCCGCAAACTGGATCGTTCGATCTACACGATCCGCACGGCAATTCATGATAATAATCGGTTCATCTGTTGGATATCCAATTTCTTTCACACGCTTCCAAATGTTCAATGTAGATGATGCGTCATTTGCCGCAAAACCATTTACAAAGTGTCCAGGTGTTTTCGCATCCATTAATGGAAGAATTCTCATCGCTCCTGGATCAGGTGGCGCATTTAACATTCCTCGGAATGCCGTATCTTCATCAATTCCTAATGCCTGTGCAACACCAAGTGCAAGTGAGGCATTATCTGGGAAGACCATGTACTCAAATTTCCGTAAATACTCATCAGAAATCTTGGAATTATCTGCAACAATGACTTCTGTATTGCGTTTTTTCGCAATCTCTTTAAAGAAATCCGTATATTCACTATCCGTAATAACCAAGTGTCCATTGTAAGGAATTGTCGCTGTAAAGGCTTCTGCTATTTCATCAAGTGTCGGCCCCATGACGTCCATATGATCTTCAAGAACGTTTACGATCACGCCAATATTCGCTTGAAGCAGCTCTTCCTGAAAGATGATTTGGTAATCTGGATTTACAGCCATACATTCACTGACGATGGCATTTGCTCCTCTTTCAACGGTTTCTCTCATAACTTCCTTCTGCTCACCGATATTCGGTCCTTGCGGTTTCCTTTTAATCGGTTTCTCCTCTGGCGTATCCCAATAAATCATTCTTGCATCTGTTCCCGTTGTTTTGCCGACAGTTTTATAACCTGCCTCCATTAAGATACCGGTTGTCAATCTTGTAACGGTAGACTTTCCGCGAATACCATTAATATTGACGCGCACCGGTAGGGCATCGATATTTTTCTGGTGACGCTTCTTTTCAATAAAGCCAATCCCTAACATGATGACACAGGCTATAACGATTAACCACATCGCTTATCTACATCTCCTTTTTTTATGAGTGTGATATGTAAATTCAATCAACAGTATATAGGTTCAGCATAAAATCACAATCGGTATTATGTAACATAATCTTTCACTTCCTCGTATGCCAAAATCCTCTAATCAGAAGGTGGATTGACCTAGCTCCTCTTTAAATGAAAAGGCCAAAAGACGGACAAAAATCAGCCTGAATTTCGGCTTCAATCAAGAGTAAGCGTTACCATCAAGCATCGAAAAATCTTTTGTCCTTTTCTCCCTAAATTTTTTGACAATTGTTAAGATGTATTTTGAATCAATGTTTTAAAGCCCTTTAAACTCTATAACATCAGTCGTATCAGCGCTTTAAATGAATAGTGCGTGTTTTGGAATGTTTTCGATTTTTGAAGGAACAGGTTAGAAAGTCATCTTCATCGGTCAGAACGCTACACGTTGACCTATGACAAAGGTCACCTCATAAAAAATCAAGTCATATGCTTATTTTCGGGTCACAAAAAATTGGGATAAAATGTCAACTATTGATCATTTCGAAATGCCTGCTCTTTACGATATTCGCTCCTTATGACCTACACAATGAAACATTATTCATTTGTTTTTATCAAGATTCATCATTTCTTAACATTTTTAATATGATTTTAGTTGAAAGTTGTCAATTCATGTCATGCTTTCCCCAAAGGCGACGAATAAAATCAGCTTCCCCGCTTACACTAAGGTTAAAAAATCTGTGAGAGGAGGCTAAAGATGCCAAACAGCAATGAGCAAACACGGTTGCATTTTTTATCAGGCAGCTTCGAGGAAAAAATCCGGATTCTGAAAAAAACATTTCAGCAAAGCGGCGATTTTGAATACCGAGAGTTAATGGTGAATGAAACGAAATCTGTCCTGTTTTTTATTAAAACAAGAATTGATGAAGGCAAACTGAACAACTTTATTATCGGTAACTTGTTAGGTCCTCCTGGAAAACAAGATTATACAAAGTCTCTTAGTACGCTTGAAACAGGCGACTTGACTCTGATCACTGACAGTATTATTGCAGGAAGCATTGCCTTTCTTGATGAAAATTCCTCGCAGATCAAATTATTTGCTGTCGGGCAGCCGCCGCTTCGCTCTATTTCTGAGCCTTCTTCAGAAAGCATCATTGCGGGTGCTCATGATGGATTTGTGGAAAGTTTGGATACGAATATATATTTACTGCGTTCTCACTTAAATGATCGGAAGCTCGCCATTCAGTACCATAAGGTCGGTACAAAATCGGAAACAAAGCTTGCGATTGTTTATATTTCTGATGTAGCGAATCAGGAAAAGGTAGAAGAGGTAAACAGACGGATCTCTTCTATTAAAGTAGACACGCTGATTAGTCCTGGTTCTATTGTTGAGGCGATCGAAGATGATTCATTTTCTATTTTTCCGCAGCTGATTGATACAGAACGTCCTGATAAGGTGAGATCTGCCATTCTTGAAGGTCGTATTGTAGTGCTGATGGACGGGAGCCCTATGGCAATTATTCTTCCTGTCACCTTTTTTAGTTTCTTTCAATCACCAGATGATTATAATAGCCGCTGGATTCCAGCTACATTTATCCGTATTTTGCGTTATCTCGCCTGCATCATCGCAGTCATACTGCCATCTTTTTATATCGCCGTGATTGGGTTTCATTATGAGGTGGTCCCTGATGAACTCGCCGTGACCATGAAGAATTCTATTATTGGGATTCCCTTCCCTCCTTTAATCGAAGCCATGCTGATGGAAATTACTATTGAACTCATACGGGAAGCCGGGGTGCGTCTGCCAAAACCAATCGGGCAAACCATTGGGATCGTAGGAGGTTTGGTCATTGGGGATGCCGTTGTACAAGCAGGACTCATCTCAAATGTTCTTGTCATTGTGGTCGCTGTGACCGCTGTCGCTTCCTTTGTCCTCCCATCATTTGAAATGACGGCCACCATTAGGATGTTGCGTTTCCCGCTCATGTTCATGGCATCAATGTTTGGTTTTATAGGCATTTCATTTGGTTTATCCATCATTCTCATGAATTTATGCCGCCTTGAATCACTAGGGGTACCATACTTATCACCTGTTGCTCCATTTAACTGGCAGGATTTAAAAGATACTGTAATCCGCCTCCCAATGTGGATGTACAAAAATCGCCCTGTTTATTTAAATCCGCAAAAGAAAAAACAAATTGAACATTTGAGAGGATGGAAAAAGAAAAATGAAAAATAAAATATCTCCACCTCAAGCTGTGTTTTTTCTCATTCAATCTCAAATTGGTGTCGGTATTTTAGCGCTTCCCCACTTTTTGATGAAAGACATGGGACACGATGGGTGGATGGCGATCATTGTCGCCTGTTTTTTTATCCAAATCATTAATACAATTTTCATTTACATCATTCATAAATATCCAGAAACATCATTCTTCCAAGCATTAATTGATGTATTTGGACAATGGATTGGAAAATTACTGATTGCACTGTATACACTGTATTTTGCCTCCGTCTGTATTGTCGTTTTATCCATTTTCACAAGAATTATTGGTATGTGGGTTCTGCCGCTGACGCCAAACTGGGTCATCAATCTATTACTCATTACTTCCATTGTTTATATTGCGAAGGAGCAAATTACAGCCATTGTCAGGTTTAACTTTATATTAACTCCATTTCTCCTTTTGCTTTCCTTGCTGATGTTTTATTCATTAAAGGGGACCAATATCGATTATCTGATGCCATTTTTTCAGACAGACATTTCTCAATTTCAGCTCGGACTGAAAGACGTCGTCCTATCGATGAATGGATTTGAAATGATTCTGATCCTTTCTCCATTTATGAAGGGCAGCATCAAGGAACGCTATAAGGTCATGACCATTTCAAATATATGCACAACGCTTTACTACCTATTTATTACATTGATTTGTTTTATGTTTTTTAGTCCAATTGAGCTTAATGTGATTCCCAACCCTGTCCTTTACTTATTAAAAACCATCTCCTTCGGTATCATTGAGCGGACAGATTTAATTTTTCTGAGTTTCTGGGTGTTTGTTATTCTTGCCACATTAAGTAACTATCTGTACTTTTGTGCAAATGGCATTTCCAGTCTACTGAAGAAAAAGGATCACAAAAAGTATGTTTATTGTTTCGCCATTCTGATATATGCGTCTAGCTGTTTTTTGGCAGTCGATAACTTTCGCATTCAGCGTTTCAATGATTTTACAACGATTGCTCAGTACTCGTTCATTTACACACTTCCAGCATTCATGGCGATCGTTATCTTTATCAAACAACGCAAAAAGAAGGTGAAATCACATGCGTCATAAATATGTGCTGACTCTCCTCATGTGCGTGTCTCTCACCATGATGCCTGGCTGCTGGGATCAAAACCTATTAAAAAACATCTCCCTTGTCCTTACTTCCACCATTGATCAAGGGGAAGATGATAACGCAAAAGTATCGATTACCTACCGGAAAGTACAACAGTCTCAAAGTATGCAGCAAGGAAGTTCAGGTACTTATTCAACCACTGTACTGACAACCAATGCTCCCACTTTACGTAAAGCAGGAACAGACTTCGGCCGAATGGTTGACCAAAAGATTGATATGTCAAAAATGAGGGTTTTACTGATCAGTGATGAATTCTCTCAAAATCAACTTCTTCCCTACTTAGACATGTACTATCGCGATCCGAAAAGTCCTTTACTTGCCAATTTAGCCATTGTGAAAGGTGGTTCAACTATTGATGTGATCAACAAACTACTAAAAGAACAGCTCATTGTCAGTGACTATTTAAACAATCTCATTACAACTGCATCAAGAGGTTCACAGGTAACTGCTGAAAATATTCAAAGCATACGATCAAAGATGCTCCAGGCTGGCGAAGATTTTACCCTGCCCTTAATTTTATTTGATCAGTCTAAACAACTAATCAAAGTAGCAGGTGTGGCTTTATTCGATAATGAGAAAAAAACAGGCGAGCTTTATGGTCAAGATGCCATGCTTCTCAATCTCATGAATAATAAAATCGGAAAATATGCAAATTTCACTAAAAAAATCAGAAATGATATGAAGTTGAAGGGAAATAACTACATTACCATCCAAGTCACTGACTCAAAACGAGATATTCGTATTCTTAATTCTGATCATCGAAACGTGACAATTGGTCTCGATTTCGAATTCAACACAGCTGTCATTGAATATCCGAAAGACAATTTAGATAGTACGAAAAAGATCGATGAACTAAACAAACGATTATCAGCTATTTTCACAAAGGAAGCAGAAAAAGTAATCTCTGTCTTACAGCAATCAAACTCTGACGTGTTAAGTCTTGGAAGAAAATATCGAGTCCAACATTACGATGAGTATGTAAAAATGAATTGGAAAACCGATTATCCAAATGTAAAAATTATCCCAAAAATCAAAGTGAATATTACAGAAACAGGGATTATTAGTTAAGAAAAGGAAGATGTCATCTTTCTTTTCTTTTTTTATTTTTTTAAGATTGTCATTTAAAAGCTTTCATGATAATCTATTTGTGTAAACGGTTACACATTCACGAAGGGAGGCACTCCATTGGCTACAATTAAAGATGTTGCAAAAGCTGCACAAGTGTCTGTTGCCACTGTTTCACGCGTATTGAACGATACTGGATATGTCCATTCAGATACGAAAATCCGCGTGACACAAGCGATGCAGGAGCTGAACTACTTTCCCAATGAAGTGGCTAGATCCCTTTTCAAAAGAGAATCCCGCTTAATCGGTTTGATCTTGCCTGATATCACAAACCCCTTCTTTCCTCAGCTTGCTAGAGGCGTAGAGGATGAGATTCATGCGCAAGGTTTTCGGTTATTATTCGGAAACAGTGATGAAGATCGAGAAAAGGAATTGGCTTATTTACAAACATTTAAACAAAATCAAGTAGTCGGTGTCATCGCTGTCACAAACGAACCTGAATCAGATATATACAATGATGATGAATTGCCGGTTGTGTTCTTAGATCGAACCGTTCCACATGCACCTTCTGTATCTGCAGATACTGCAGCTGGCGGGAAAATGGCTGCAATGGAATTAATCAGGCGCGGCAGCCGGCAGATCACACTGCTGAAAGGACCTGCCCACCTTCAAACAGCGAGGCAGAGATTCAAGGGTGCACTCGATGTACTGACCGAAAAGGGTGTCGACTTCCATGTGATGTCTAATGCTTCATTTTCTTTTCAAGAAGCCCGTAAGAGTGCCAAGGCTCTTTTCCAGCTGTACCCTGAAACAGATGGCATCATTGCCAGTAACGACATCGTCGCAACAGCGGTCATTCACGAAGCACTTCGGATCGGAAAAGCCGTTCCAGAGGATGTTCAAATCATTGGGTTTGATGATATTCCGCAAAGCGAGCTGCTCTTCCCTTCCCTATCGACGATTAGGCAGCCTGCCTATGAGATGGGAAAAGAAGCGGCACAGCTGTTAATCAAAGCGATTCAGAAACAACCTATAGATCAACCAGTTATCCAAATGCCCGTCTCTTTTATTGAACGAGAGACCACAAGAAAGGTGGATTCACAATGAGTCATATTGTCGTAGTAGGAAGCTGTTCAATGGATTTAGTCGTCACTTCGAATAAAAGACCAAATGCCGGTGAAACAGTGTTAGGCGAATCATTTAAAACCGTCCCAGGCGGAAAAGGCGCCAATCAAGCAGTCGCCAGTGCCAGACTCGGTGCTGATGTATACATGGTCGGCCGAGTCGGTGATGACGCTTATGGTCAAGATATTCTCAGCAATCTACAAGATCAAGGGGTTCGCACCTCATATATGAAACCGGTTACCGAAATGGAAAGCGGCACGGCTCATATCATTTTAGCAGAAGGTGATAACAGCATTGTCGTGGTCAAAGGGGCAAATGACGAGGTCACTCCTAACTATGTAAGAGAAGCACTTTCTACAATAGATGATATTGGAATAGTGCTCATTCAGCAGGAAATACCTGAAGAAACGGTCGAAGCTGTCTGCGCCATTTGCAGTGAAAAAGAAATCCCTGTGATTTTAAACCCTGCACCTGCCCGCAAAGTATCGCATCAAGTTTTAGACCAGGCTGCCTATATTACACCGAATGAGCACGAGGCTGTTCTCATGTTTAATGGACTCCCAAATGAAGACGCCTTGCGTCAATACCCTAACAAATTACTGATTACAGAAGGGAAAAATGGGGTTCGATATTTTGACGGATTGAAAGAAGTGCTAGTCCCAGGATTTCCAGTCGAAGCAGTTGATACAACAGGAGCAGGCGATACCTTTAACGGAGCCTTGGCTGTCGCCTTAACAGAAGGCAACTCTCTCTATGACGCACTTGCATTCGCTAACCTTGCAGCATCAATGTCTGTCACCAAGTTCGGTGCACAAGGCGGCATGCCAACAAGAGAAGAACTGGAGAGAAAAAAATGAAAAAAAACGGCATCTTAAACAGTCATATCGCCAAGGTACTTGCTGACCTTGGTCATACAGATACAATCGTCATCGCAGACTGCGGCCTGCCTATTCCAGAAGGTCCAGTCAAAATCGACCTGGCACTATCAATCGGCACACCGTCCTTTCAGGAGGTCACCTCCCTCCTTCTTCAAGAAATGGCGGTTGAACACATTACTGTAGCTAGTGAAATCAAAGAAGCCAATGAGCGAGATCATCTATTTCTAAAGAAAGCGTTCTCACACCCATTACATGATGTAGACCACGAGACGTTCAAAGACATGACCAAACAGGCAAAAGCAGTCATTCGCACGGGTGAAGCCACCCCATACGCAAACTGCATTCTTCATGCCGGTGTCATCTTTTAAAAGGAGGAGCCAGATATGAACATTGAGATGCATAACATCCATAAGGCCTTTGGAAAAAACACCGTTCTTTCCGGGGTCTCCTTTGACCTCGTCACAGGTGAGGTTCACGCGCTCATGGGTGAAAATGGCGCAGGAAAATCAACTTTAATGAACCTGCTCACAGGTCTTTATTCATTAGACCAGGGAACGATTCATATCGACGGGAAAGAAATCGCTTTCAAAAATCCGAAGGAAGCGGAACAACACGGTATCGCCTTTATTCATCAAGAGCTCAACATATGGCCAGATATGACCGTCTTGGAAAACCTATTCATCGGGAAAGAAATCTATACGAAATTTGGATTGCTAGACACAAAGAAAATGAAGGTTCTTGCCCAAAGCCAGCTGGACCGATTGTCTGTGAACCTCTCGCTTGATCAAGAGGCAGGCAGCTGCTCTGTTGGACAAAAACAGATGATTGAGATTGCAAAGGCATTAATGACGGAAGCGAAGGTCATCATCATGGATGAGCCAACAGCAGCTCTAACGGACCGTGAGATTGAAAAGCTCTTTCAGGTCATTGAATCTCTCAAAAAGGAAGGCGTATCCATCGTCTATATTTCTCACCGTATGGAGGAAATCTTTGCGATTTGTGACCGGATTACCATCATGCGCGATGGGAAAACGGTCGATACGAAAGCCATACCTGAAACGAATTTCCATGAGGTGGTCAAAAAAATGGTCGGCCGCGAATTAACAGATCGATACCCTGAGAGAACGCCTTCTCTAGGAGATACTATCCTTGAGGTGAAGCAAGCGACAAGAAAAGGACAATTTCAAGATATCAATTTCTCCGTTAAAGCTGGAGAAATCGTCGGTGTTGCAGGCTTAATGGGCGCTGGCAGGACCGAAATGATGCGGTCGCTGTTTGGTCTTGATCCTCTTGATCAAGGTGAAATCTGGGTTCATGGAAAAAAGGCTATCATTAAAAAACCAAGTGATGCCGTCAAGCTTGGCATCGGCTTTATCACAGAGGATCGCAAAGATGAAGGACTTATGCTGGATGCATCCATTCGAGAAAACATTGGTCTGCCAAACTTAGAAAGCTTCTCTCCAAAAGGACTGATCGATAAGAAAAACGAACAGGATTTTGTTGACCTGCTCATCAAAAGATTGACGATTAAAACGGCTTCCTCTGAAATCTCTGCTCGAAGTCTCTCTGGTGGAAATCAGCAAAAAGTCGTCATCGCCAAATGGATCGGCATCCAGCCAAAGGTCTTGATTTTAGATGAACCGACAAGAGGTGTCGACGTCGGAGCGAAACGAGAAATCTACCAGTTAATGAATGAACTGACTGATCGAGGTGTCGCCATTTTAATGGTCTCCTCTGAGCTCCCAGAAGTTCTAGGGATGAGCGATCGAGTGCTTGTCATTCATGAAGGAACCATCAGCGGCGAATTAAATAAAGCAGACGCAACACAAGAACGAATTATGACACTAGCTACAGGAGGGAAGTAACATGAAACCACTTACTTCAAATGGACGATTTGACAACATCATGCAAAAGCTTGGGCCATTCTTAGGACTCATCATCCTTGTTGCCATTGTTTCTATTTTAAACCCGGCCTTTTTAGAGCCATTAAACATCTTAAACTTACTGAGACAAATCTCCATTAATGCCCTCATTGCCTTTGGTATGACGTTTGTTATTTTAACCGGAGGAATTGATTTGTCTGTCGGTGCCATTTTAGCACTTTCTAGTGCACTGACTGCCGGATTTATCGTGTCTGGTATGGACCCGATTTTAGCTATTATCGTTGGCTGTATCATCGGCGCTATTCTTGGGATGGTCAACGGTCTTTTAATCACAAAAGGAAAAATGGCTCCTTTTATCGCAACACTTGCCACGATGACGATTTTCAGAGGGTTAACACTTGTTTATACAGATGGAAACCCGATTACAGGACTCGGTTCTAACTATGCCTTTCAGTTATTCGGCCGCGGGTATTTCTTAGGCATTCCTGTTCCAGCGATCACGATGCTTCTCACCTTTATCGTACTTTGGGTGCTTCTTCATAAAACTCCTTTCGGCAGAAGAACGTATGCCATCGGCGGAAATGAAAAAGCTGCGTTCATTTCAGGAATCAAAGTACCACGCGTAAAAATTATGATTTATTCATTGGCAGGTTTCATGTCTGCTTTAGCAGGTGCCATTTTAACCTCTCGCCTAAACTCAGCTCAACCAACAGCTGGTACGTCCTATGAGCTTGATGCGATTGCTGCTGTTGTACTTGGCGGGACAAGCCTGTCTGGCGGAAGAGGACGAATTGTCGGCACACTGATCGGGGTGCTCATCATCGGTGTCCTGAACAATGGTATGAACTTACTTGGTGTATCATCATTCTATCAATCTGTTGTGAAAGGGATTGTCATCTTGATTGCAGTCCTACTAGACAGAAAGAAATCTGCTTAAGGAGGCAGCTGCTATGAAAAAATATCTCATTCTCATTCTGACTCTCTCATTATTCATGCTTTCTGCCTGCTCGCTAGAACCACCAGAGTGGGCCAAATCAACAAAAGATGGGAAGAAAAAAGACATCAAAATCGGTCTCTCGATCTCAACTTTAAACAACCCATTCTTCGTTTCTCTCAAAAACGGGGTGACGAAAGAAGCGAAAAAGCTTGGCATCGAAGTCGTCATTGCAGATGCACAAAATGATTCAGCGAAACAAACAAGTGACGTAGAAGATTTAATTCAGCAAGGGGTCGACGCATTGCTTATCAACCCAGCGGACTCGTCTGCCATCTCAACTGCTGTTGAATCAGCGAATGCTTCAGATATTCCTGTCATCACATTAGACCGTTCAGCTGAAAGCGGTAAAGTAGAAGCACTGGTTGCCTCAGATAACGTCAAAGGCGGCGAAATGGCAGGTAACTTTATTATCGACAAGGTTGGAAAAGGCGCTAAAGTCGCTGAATTAGAAGGTGTACCAGGCGCTTCCGCTACACGTGAGCGCGGAAAAGGATTCCATCAAATAGCAGATAAAGATCTAAAAGTGACTGCAAAACAAGCGGCTGACTTCGACCGAACAAAAGGGTTGAACGTCATGGAAAACCTCCTTCAAGGAAACCCTGACATCAAAGCCGTTTTTGCCCACAATGATGAAATGGCACTTGGCGCTTTAGAGGCGATTCAAAGCTCTGGAAAAGATATTCTCGTCGTTGGCTTTGACGGAAATGAAGATGCTCTCAACTCAATCAAAGCAGGAAAACTATCCGCAACAGTCGCCCAGCAGCCAGAGCTGATCGGGAAACTGGCAGTCGGCGCTGCAAGCGACGTCTTAAAAGGGAAGAAAGTAGAAAAGAACATCGCAGCTCCACTGAAACTAGAACAGAAAAAATAAACACAAAACCCCCGATTTCCCTCGGGGGTACAGATTATTGACAAAGGGCTTTAGTCCTTTGTCTTCTTTTCATTTCATTCTGGTCTTTTTAGCACAAATGACGTCCCTAAATGGGCATAATCATTTCCCGCTAAACGTGCGACTGGCTTTAGTTCATGAGTCGAAACATATCCTTTTTCCGCATCATAAACAGCCTCATCTAAATGCGCACACACAACCCGGCCAATGATATGATCGACCGTGATCTCCCCTTCATCATTTTGAAAGGTGAGATGCTTTTCAAGCTGACATTCAAAGCGAATACGCGCTTCCTGAATGCCCGGCACTGACACGACATGACTCTTTACTTGATGAAGACCGGTTCGATCCAGCTCACTCTCATCCTGTGGCAGCGTAGCAGCTGTTTCGTTAATATCTTCTATTATCGCTTCATCACTCACATGGACCACAAATTCTCCCCTGTCAATCATATGCTGCGCTGTGTCTTTCATCTGACCTTCGCGTCGTCCGATAGAAACTGCAAGGAGCGGCGGGTGTCCGCTGATGACATTAAAGAAACTAAATGGTGCGGCATTGACAACATCGTCTTTAGACAGACTTGTAATAAACGCAATCGGTCGTGGAACAATAGAACCCGATAATAATTTATATGCTTCTTTTCTTGATAGCTGATCCATTTGCAACGTAATCAATTCAGACACGCCTCCTTTTGGTGTATCGACATCATACCATACCTCTTTTTCTATGCCTCTGATTCAGGCTCGGTGCGATGCAGGATATGGTGGACAAGATGAAATAAAGCAGGATTATGATTTTCTCGTCTATAGGAAATCGTCCATTCTGCCAGAAGCTGTTCACCTTCAATGGACCGATACACAACATCTAGATTAAATAAACGCCGGGCTGATTTCGGAATGACCGCAATGCCGATACCAGCTGTGACAAGGCCAATCACCATTTGATATTCCGCCGCTTCCTGCACAATATTAGGAGAAAACCCGTACTTTTCACATAGCAGGACAAAGTGTTGATAAAGGGACGGCCATGATTCCTGTGATAAAGAAATAATCGGCTCATGACGAATATCTTCGATCGTGACCGCCTCTTTTTTCGCCAGCGGATGATTTTTCGGAATCGCAAAAATACATTCACTTTGCTTCATCAAACGGCTGACCAGTTCTTCATGAGGAGATGTAGGATGTAAAAAACCGATATCAATCTCCCCATTTAAAAGCGCTCCTAGCTGCTGCGGAACAGAAAGCTGCTCCAGCTCAATACTGACAGAGGGATACAGCTCTCTGAATTCGCGTACAACTGGCGGCAGAATATCATACGTCGCTGTTCCAACAAACCCTATGATGATTTTTCCCAGCTCTCCTCTTGCTGTATGCCGGGCATGATCAACGGCTTTATCAAGCTGATGCAGCACACCCCGCACCTCATGTAAAAAGACCTTTCCAGCAGCTGTTAGCTCCACCACTCGCTTCGACCTGTGAAACAAAGGAAACCCCAATTCTTCTTCAAATTGCTTAATTTGCTGACTAAGTGGAGGCTGTGTCATATTCAACCGTGCGGCTGCTCTGCCAAAATGCAGCTCCTCTGCTACTGTGACAAAGTATTGCAAATGTCTCAGTTCCATCCTTTCACCCCTTGCACACTTATTCGTGAAACATATTAAAACCACGTTAAACAGATATTGGAAATTTTCCATTTTGAAATGTATAGTAAATCATATCATGAAAATATATTTTCATAAAAAATTTTACTTGCCGAAAGGAGTGCGGGGTAAATGAATTCTCAAGCACAACCCCTAACAAGACGAGGAGCAGAATTGATTGTTGATACGCTGATTGCTCAAGGTGTGACCCATGTTTTTGCAATTCCAGGTGCCAAAATTGACGCCGTATTTGATGTATTAAAAGACAGAGGTCCAGAGCTTGTCCTATGCAGACACGAACAAAATGCCGCCTTTATGGCAGCTGCTGTCGGCCGCTTAACCGGCAAACCAGGTGTTTGTCTCGTCACATCAGGTCCTGGCGCATCTAATTTAGCAACAGGTCTATTAACAGCCAATACAGAAGGTGATCCTGTTGTCGCAATCGCTGGAAACGTCATTCGTGCGGATCGGCTGAAACGAACACATCAATCACTCGACAATGCGGCATTATTCAAACCAGTCACAAAATACAGTGTTGAAGTACAAGACGTTCATAATATACCCGAAGCCTTAACAAATGCTTTTCGCGCGGCACAAAAGGGGCAGGCTGGAGCAGCATTTATCAGCTTTCCACAAGATGTCGTGACAGAACACACCACACAAATACCAGTGTCTGCTCACCCTTCTCCAGAACTAGGTCCTGCACCGGATGCTCTCATCAGCTCGGCTATCGCCAAAATTCAAAATGCACACTTACCTGTTGCCATTGTGGGAATGAAAGCAAGTCGTCCAGCTGCTGCAAAGGCTACAAGAACATTATTGAAAACACTTGGAATTCCATTTGTCGAAACGTACCAAGGAGCCGGCGTTCTCTCAAGAGAGCTTGAGTCTCAATATGTAGGCAGAATCGGTTTATTCCGAAATCAGCCGGGGGATCTTCTCATTGAACAAGCAGATGTCCTTTTAACCATCGGCTTTGATCCAATTGAATACGATCCGAAGCATTGGAATATTCAGCCGAAGCAGCGACAGATCATCCATGTCGATGACATCCAGGCAGATATTGACCATTTTTATGAGCCGGCGCTTGAGCTTGTTGGCAATATAGCTGAAACCGTTAAACATTTAGCCCATGACAGTGTTCCACTTTCTCTATGCAAAGAACAAATTGAATTCGTCACTGAATTGCAGGAGCTGTTAAGCGACATTGAAAAAGCACCAGAAAGAGAAAGTCATCTATCTCACCCGCTGGATGTCATTCATACATTAAGACGCCTGATTCCTGATGACACGAAGGTCACATGTGATATCGGGTCTCACGCGATTTGGATGTCGCGTCACTTCCGCGTCTATGAGCCGAACACATTCCTCGTGAGCAACGGAATGCAAACATTAGGCGTCGCATTACCATGGGCCATTGCGGCTTCCATATTGAATCCAGATGAAAAGATCATTTCGGTCTCTGGTGATGGCGGTTTTCTCTTCTCTGCAATGGAGCTAGAAACAGCCGTCCGCATGAAAACAAATCTTGTTCACCTTGTTTGGAATGACAGCACATACGACATGGTGGCATTTCAGCAGGAAATGAAATATGACCGCACATCCTGCGTTGAATTCGGACAGATCGACTTAGTGAAATATGCGGAAAGCTTTGGAGCGACTGGATTACGGGTTAACTCACCTGAAGAGCTTTCAACTGTCCTCCAAAAGGGTATAAACATAGAAGGACCCGTTATTATTGATATTCCGATTGACTATCAAGACAACCCAGACCTCGCCAGTCAAAAATGGCCAGAAGTCTTTCGTGAAAAACACACATTGAACGTCTGATAAGATGTCCATACATTACACCAAAGGAGTGAGCGGATATGGGTATGATGCACCCAATGAATCAACAAAACGACACAAGACAACATGACAAACAGCAAGAGGTCTATCAAGTATCGACGATGACCTCTTTGCTGGAAGCCGTATATGATGGAGATTTCTCCCTTTCACAAATTCCCGAGCACGGTGATTTCGGCATTGGTACATTCAATCAATTAGATGGAGAGCTGATCGGCTTTGACGGCGCATTTTATCGACTGCGCTCAGATGGAACAGCGACACCGGTAACAGATCAAGATTATTCACCCTTCTGCTCTCTAGCATTCTTTGAAACAGATATCGTTCATCGAATTGATGCACCCATGACGAGCAAAGAGCTAGAAGAAGAAATCGACCGCATTTTACCGAGTAAGAATGTGTTTTATGCAATCCGCATTGATGGATCATTCAAAAAGGTTCAAACACGTACGGTTGAAAAACAGGAAAAACCTTACGTTCCGATGGTGGAAGCTGTCAAGTCACAGCCCATCTTCGATTTCGAGGATATTCAAGGAACGATCGCCGGTTTCCGTACACCACAGTACGCACATGGCATTGCGGTGAGTGGATACCATCTTCATTTCATTGATGACGATCGAAGTGTCGGCGGACACGTATTTGATTACACCGTTGATCAAGTGACCATCCGAATTTCTCAAAAACGTCATATGAATTTACATCTGCCAAATACGCAGGAATTCTTCCAAGCAGACATTGATCGAGCTGACCTCGCACAGCAAATTGCCAGTGCAGAAAGCAGCCCAGATCAATAAAATAAAGACACCCCGGTGCTTCCGGGGTGTCTTTTTATGCAAAAAGAACACTCATCACCTCATTACATTTCATTTCGTTATAAAATTGAGATTCACTCATTCTATTCGTAATAAAATATGTTAAAATATCAACAAAAGAAAGGTGGTCATACGGTGGCAAACGACTATAGCATTCCGAACCTAACATTAGACGAACGAGATAAACAAATTTTATCCCTATTACATGAGGACGGGCGTATGTCCTATACAGATCTCGGGAAACAAGTCGGTCTTTCACGTGTTGCTGTGCAAGCTCGTATTCAGCAGCTAATTGAAGCAGGTGTCATCGAACGATTCACAACGGTCATCAATCCTGCTAAGATCGGCATTCATGTTTCTGTCTTCTTTAATGTAGAGGTTGAGCCGAAATTTTTAGAAGCCGTCGCCCTTCAGCTTGAGCAGGAAACAGCTGTCACAAGCCTTTATCACATGACAGGGCCAAGCAAGCTGCATATGCATGGCATTTTTCAAAATGAACAGGAAATGGAGACATTCCTGACAAAAAAACTGTACCCGCTAGAAGGTGTCGTGAGTGTGGACTGCCAAATGCTCATTAAACGATACAAAAGCCGAATGGGCATGAAATTGTAGACAGGAGTTGAAGCACTTGCAATCATATATCGAACTCATCATCGCTATGGTGCGAACCGGTATTCTCGGTTTTGGCGGAGGTCCTTCCGTCATACCACTCATTCGCCATGAAGCGGTAGTGAAATATCAATGGATCAATGATGACGAATTTGGAGAAACACTCGCCATCGCCAACGCATTACCAGGTCCGATCGCGACCAAAATGTCAGCATATCTCGGCTATCGATTGAAGGGCGTATCCGGCGCAATTGTCTCAACAGTTGCCCATATTTTACCGACATGTCTCGCCATGGTGGCACTCGTCACACTTGTCAGCGTCTTAAGCTCCTCACAAATCATTCAAAATATGATTGGCGCCGTGACACCAGTCATTGCCGTGCTGCTCGGGATCATGGCATACGAGTTTGGACAAAAAACGCTGAAAGGCTTCGGAATGATCTTCGGAATCGCTCTGTTCCTTGTGGCCTTTATCGGGCTGCAGGTGCTGTCCATTCATCCAGGAATCATTGTTATCATCTTTTTATGCTATGGCGCTTTTCATTTCAAACTGAAACAACGCTGGAACCGACCAAATAAAGAGAAAGGAGTGTCTTCATGATGCTGATTCTCTTTTTATTCTGGGCATTCTTCTTGTCCAATCTATTAGGATATGGCGGAGGACCTGCATCAATTCCGCTGAATTATGAAGAAATCGTCAACCATTTTCATTGGATGACAAACGAAGGATTTTCCAATATGCTTGCTTTAGCCAATGCACTGCCAGGACCAATTGCGACGAAAATCGCGGCATATGTCGGCTATGACGTCATGGGCTGGCCAGGCTTTATTGTGGCACTGCTTGCAACTGTACTGCCATCAGCCATTGGATTGATTTTATTGCTCAAGCTGATTGACCGCTTTCGTCAATCCCCTGTCGTCAAAGGCATGACCTTATCCGTCCAGCCTGTCATTGCGATGATGATGCTTTTATTAACATGGGAAATCGGAGGAGATGCAGTAAAAGCCATTGGCTGGGCGCAGTCGCTCGCCATTGCCGCGATCTCCTTTTTCTTTATGACTAAATTCAAAATGCACCCCTCCTTTCTCATTGTGGCTGCCTTTTTATATGGCGGATTCATCCTGCCGCATTAAAAAAACCGATAACATGACCTGTTATCGGTTTTAGATTGTTGGCAAAGGGCTAAAATGATGTTTATTTTAGCCCTTTGTCTTCTTTTCAGCGTGATAGAAAACCTTTGAAGTCTAGGAAGGGC